>ML663030.1:1860702-1905806 GCA_007570785.1 Antilocapra americana
TCTTTCTTTCGTTTCCTTTATTTTTATTTTCCCTTTTTTTTTTAGAATTTTAAGTCCCCTATAACCTTGTTATTTTCTTTTTTTTGCCTTTCTTTTCCTTTATTTTTATTTCCCCTTTTTTTTAATCTCCTCTTTCTCCCTTATTGCATTCTCCATCCTATCTCCTTTCTTACCTTTTATATCTCCACTTTATTCCCCTTTTTTAAAAAAAATTTTTTTTTTTTTACTGATTTTTGTTGTTGTTGGTGGTGGTGGTGGTGGTGTTGTATTTTCTTCTTTATCATTCTTTCTTTCTTTTTTTCATAATAGTACTTTTGAGAATCCAGTCTTTACTCTAGATTTTTAATCTTTGCTTATTAGTATTTGGTATCAACTTTGTACCTTTAAGGATCCAAGCTCCAGTACCCATTGCTACCTGGGAGTGAGATCATTGCCTTGACTGCTCTCTCCCCATTCTTATTTCTCCTCTTTTTTTTTTGTTTTTGTTTTTGTTTTTCTTTCTCTTCCTTATCTTTCTTTCTATCTTTTTCTTTGTAATAGTATTTTGAGAATCCCGTCTTTACTCTAGATTTTTAATCTTTGCCTATTAGTATTGGGTATCAACTTTGTACCTTTAAGGACCCAAGCTCCAATACTCATCGTTACCTTGGAGTGAGATCAGTGGCTTGACTGCTCTCTCCCCATTCTTGTCTCTCCTTTTTTCTTTTTTTTTTTCTTTTTCTTTTCTCTTTTCTTCTCCTACCAAGACACCTTCAACGTCCTCTTCCTCTGTATATTCTCTACCCAACTCTGGGACTCTGCTTGAGAGTTACCAGCTGTGAAGAACACTGAAATAACTGGCCACTGGCTGGATCTGTCTCTATCCATCTGACTCTCTCCTTTCTCTCTCTGGTCAATTCTGTCTCCTTCCACACTCTTCACATTTCGATATAACTCTGTGAACATCTCCAAGGGATCCAGGCTGTGGAGGGCACACAGAGGAGCAATCACTGGCCACTTCACTCCCTCACCATCGGATTCCTCTCTTCTCCTTCTGGTCCATGCCATGTAACTTTGTGTACCTGACAGGGTGTCCCTCACTGTGAAGAAACTTCTCATCACTAAACTAGAGGTTCTGCCACCATCAGTGCAGAGATAAAAGAGCCCTGAGGCTACTGGAAGACAGGAGACTAAACCCAGACCCTGAGAA
Source organism: Antilocapra americana (assembly GCA_007570785.1). NCBI lineage: Eukaryota > Metazoa > Chordata > Mammalia > Artiodactyla > Antilocapridae > Antilocapra > Antilocapra americana. Next base: position 1,861,892 of record ML663030.1, read on the forward strand.
TTCCAGAAAACTCCTGGATCCAAGGATTAATTAATCGATAGGAACTCATCAACCTCCTCCATACCAAAACTGAAATTAATCAACCCCCAAGGGCCAACAAGCTCCAGAGTAAGATATACCAAGCAAATTCACCAGCAACGTAGGAACACTGCTAGGAGCTTCAATACACAGGTGGCCCAAGGTCAAACCAAGTCCACCGACACCTCAAATCTCTTTACTGGGCACTCCATTGTTAGTTACAGTGAGGAAACCCAGATCCACCCACCAGAACACCACACAAGCTTTCCCATCCAGGAAACTTCTACAAACCACACATCTAACCCCTCCCATAGTGAGGAACCCCCACAATAAAGGGGCAACACAGCAAGATAAACAAGATGAAAAAGCAGAGAAATACCCAGCAAGTAAAAGAACAGGATAAATACCCCCTAGACCAAACAAAAGACGAAGAGATAGGATGTCTACCTGACAAAGAATTCCGAATAAGGATAGTGAATATGATCCAAAACCTGGAAAATAAGTTGGAGCTGCAGTTCAATAACCTGCAGGCAAGGATTGAGAAGATGCAGGTAAGCTTTAACAAGGACTTAGAAGAAATGAAAAAGAGTCAAAATACAATAAATAATGCAATAAATGAGATCAAAAACACCCTGGAGGGAACCAACAGTAGAATAACAGAGATAGAAGACAGGATAAGTGAGGTAGAAGACAGAATGGCAGAAATAAATGAAACAGAAAGGAATAATGAAAAAAGAATTAAAAGAAATGAGGACAATATTAGAGACCTCTGGGACAATATTAAACGCACCAATATTCGAATCATAGGAGTCCCAGAAGAAGAAGACAAAAAGAAAGACCATCATAAAATCCTTGAAGAGATAATTGTTGAAAATTTCCCTAAATTGGGGAAGCAAATAGCCACTCAGGTCCAAGAAACACAGAGAGTCCTAAATAGAATGAACCCCAAGCGGAACACCCCAAGACACATATTAATCAAATTAACAAATATCAAATACAAAGACCAAATATTAAAAGCAGCAAGGGAGAAGCAAAAAATAACTCACAAGGGGAATCCCATAAGGATAACAGCTGATCTCTCAATAGAAACGCTTCAGGCCAGAAGGGAATGGCAGAGCATTCTTAAAGTCATGGAAGAAAACAATCTACAACCCCGATTACTGTACCCAGCAAGGATCTCATTCAAATTTGAAGGAGAATTCAAAATTTTCTCAGACAAGCAGAAACTGAGAGAATTCAGTAACACCAAACCAGCCCTCCAACGAATGCTAAAGGAACTTGCCTAGATAGGAAACATGGATGGGATAGATAATCTGGAACCCAAAACAATAAAATAAATGGCAACGGGACCATACTTATCAATAATTACCTTAAATGTAAACGGGCTGAATGCCCCAACCAAAAGACAAAGATTGGCCGACTGGATACAGAAACAAGATCCCTATATATGTTGTCTACAAGAGACCCACCTCACACCTAGGGACACATATAGACTGAAAGTTAAAGGCTGGAAAAAGATATTCCATGCGAATAAAGACCAAAAGAAAGCAGGAGTGGCAATACTCATATCTGATAAAGTAGACTTTAAAATAAAGGCAGTGAAAAGAGATAAAGATGGACATTACATAATGATCAAAGGATCAATCCAGGAAGAAGAAATAACAATTATGAATATTTATGCACCTAACATAGGAGCTCCACAATATGTAAGGCAAATGCTAACAAGTATGAAAGGGGAAATCAACAACAACACAATAATAGTGGGAGACTTTAATACACCACTCACACCAATGGATAGATCAACTAGACAGAAAAGTAACAAGGAAATTCAAACTTTAAATGATACAATAGATCAACTAGACCTAATTGATATCTATAGGTCATTCCACCCCAAAACAAGGAATTTCACCTTTTTCTCAAGTGCACACGAGACCTTCTCCAGGATAGATCACATCCTGGGCCATAAATCTAACCTTGATAAATTCAAAAATATTGAAATCATCCCAAGCATCTTTTCTGACCACAATGCAGTGAGATTAGATATCAATTATAGGAGAAAACCTTTCAAAACTTCCAACATATGGAGGCTCAACAACACACTGCTGAATAACCAACAAATCACAGAAGAAATCAAAACTGAAATTCAGTTATGCATGGAAACGAATGAAAATGAAAACACAACAGCCCAAAACCTATGGGACACTGTGAAAGCAATGCTAAGGGGAAAGTTCATAGCAATACAAGCTCACCTCAGGAAACAAGAAAAAAATCAAATAAATGACCTTACTTTACACCTAAAGCAACTAGAAAAGGAAGAGATGCAGAAGCCCAGGTCTAGTAGAAGGAAAGAAATCTTAAAGATCAGGGCAGAAATTAATGCAAAGGAATCAAAAGTGACCATAGCAAAAATCAACCAAGCCAAAAGCTGGTTCTTTGAGAAGATAAATAAAATTGACAAACCATTAGCCAGACTCATCAAGAAACAAAGGGAGAAGAACCAAATCAACAGAATTAGAAATGAAAACGGAGAGATCACAACAGAAAACACAGAAATACAAAGGATCATAAGAGACTATTATCAGCAACTATATGCAAATAAACTGGACAATTTGGATGAAATGGACAAATTCCTAGAAAAGTACAACTTTCCAAGACTAAACCAGGAAGAGATAGATAATATTAATAGACCCATCACAAGCATGGAAATTGAAACCGTAATCAGAAATCTTCCAAAAAACAAAAGCCCAGGACCAGATGGCTTCACAGCTGAATTCTACCAAAAATTTAGAGAAGAGCTAACACCTATTCTACTCAAACTCTTCCAGAAAATTGCAGACGAAGGTAAACTTCCAAACTCATTCTATGAGGCCTCCATCACCCTAATTCCAAAACCTGGCAAAGATGCCACAAAAAAAGAAAACTACAGGCCAATATCACTGATGAACTTAGACGCAAAAATCCTCAACAAAATTCTAGCAAATAGAATCCAACAACACATCAAAAAGATCATACATCATGATCAAGTAGGCTTTATCCCAGGGATGCAAGGATTCTTCAATATTCGTAAATCGATCAATGTAATACACCACATTAACAAATTAAAAAATAAAAATCACATGATTATCTCAATAGATGCAGAGAAAGCCTTTGACAAAATTCAACATCCATTTATGATAAAAACCCTCCAAAAAGCAGGAATAGAAGGAACATACCTCAACATAATAAAAGCTATATATGACAAACCCACAGCAAACATTATCCTCAATGGTGAAAAACTGGAAGCATTCCCCCTGAAATCAGGGACAAGACAAGGGTGCCCACTCTCACCACTACTATTCAACATAGTTTTGGAAGTTTTGGCCACAGCAATCAGAGCAGATAAAGAAATCAAAGGAATACAGATTGGAAAAGAAGAAGTAAAACTCTCTCTGTTTGCTGATGACATGATCCTCTATATTGAAAACCCTAAAGACTCTACGAGAAAATTACTAGAGCTAATCAGTGAATATAGCAAAGTTTCAGGATACAAAATCAACACACAGAAATCCCTGGCATTCCTATACACTAACAGTGAGAAATCAGAAAGAGAAATTAAGGAAACAATTCCATTCACCATTGCAACAAAAAGAATAAAATACTTAGGAGTATTTCTACCTAAAGAATCAAAAGACTTGTATATAGAAAACTATAGAACACTGATGAAAGAAATCAAGGAGGACACAAACAGATGGAGAAATGTGCCGTGTTCATGGATTGGAAGAATCAATATAGTGAAAATGAGTATACTACCTAAAGCAATCTATAGATTCAATGCAATTCCTATCAAGCTACCAGAGGTCTTCTTCAAAGAATTAGAACAAATAATTTCTCAATTTGTATGGAAATACAAAAAACCTCGTATAGCCAAAGCAATCTTGAGAAAGAAGAATGGAACTGGCGGAATCAACCTACCTGACTTTAGGCTATACTACAAATCCACAGTCATTAAGACAGTATGGTACTGGCACAAAGACAGAAATATAGATCAATGGAACAGAATAGAAAGCCCAGAGATAAATCCACGCATCTATGGACACCTTATCTTTGACAAAGGAGGCAAGAATATACAACGGAGAAAAGACAACCTCTTTAACAAGTGGTGCTGGGAAAACTGGACAGCCACTTGTAAAAGAATGAAACTAGATCACTTTCTAACACCATACACAAAGATAAACTCAAAATGGATCAAAGATCTAAGCATAAGACCAGAAACTATAAAACTCCTAGAGGATAACATAGGCAAAACACTCTCTGCCATAACCCAAAGCGGGATACTCCATGACCCACCTCCCAGAATATTGGAAATAAAAACACGAATAAACAAATGGGACCTAATTAAAATTAAAAGCTTTTGCACAACAAAGGAAACTATAAGCAAGGTGAAAAGACAGCCTTCAGAATCGGAGAAAATAATAGCCAATGAAACAACAAACAATTAATCTCAAAAATATACAAACAACTCCTGCAGCTCCATTCTAGAAAAATAAACAACCCAATTAAAAAGTGGGCCAAAGAACTTAACAGACATTTCTCCAAGGAAGATATAAAAATGGCTAACAAACACATGAAAAGATGCTCAACATCACTCATTATCAGAGAAATGTAAATCAAAACCACAATGAGGTACCACTTTACACCAGTCAGAATGGCTGCCATCCAAAAGTCTACAAGCAATAAATGCTGGAGAGGATGTGGAGAAAAGGGAACCCTCTTACACTGTTGGTGGGAATGCAAACTAGTACAACCACTATGGAAAACAGTGTGGAGGTTCCTTAAAAAGCTTCAAATAGACCTGCCATATGACCCGGCAATCCCACTGCTGGGCATATACACCGAGGAAACCAGAATTGAAAGAGCCACGTGTACCCCAATGTTCATCGCTGCATTGTTTACAATAGCCAGGACATGGAAGCAACCTAGATGCCCATCAACTGAAGAATGGATAAGAAAGCTGTGGTACATATACACAATGGAATATTACTCAGCATTAAAAAAAAATTCATTTGAAGCAATTCTACTCAGATGGACGAAACTGGAGCCCATTATCCAGAGTGAAGTAAGCCAGAAGCAAAAACAACAATACAGTATATTAACGCATATATATGGAATTTAGAAAGACGGTAACGAGAACCCAACATACGAGACAGCAAAAGGAACGCAGATGTATAGAATAGACTCGTGGACTTTGTGGATGAGGGTAAGGGTGGGATAATATGGGAGAAGGGCATTGAAGCATGTTAATTTTCATATGTCTAATCAATCTCCAGCCCAGGACTGATGCTCAGGGCTGGTGCAGCGAGATTTCCCGGGGGGGGAGGGAAGAGGGAGGGGGGTTCCGGAGGGGAAGCATATGTAAACCCATGGTGATATCATGACAATGTATGGCAAAAACAATCAAAATAAAAAATGAAAAATAAATAAAAAAAAAAGAAAGCTATTCCTGAATCTATTGAGATGATCATACTGTTTTCATGCTGCAGTTGGTAGATGTGGTGTATTACACTGATTGATTGGCAAATACTGAAAAATCATTGCGTCCCTGGGATAAATCTCACCTGATCATGATATATGATTCTTTTCTTTAATTTATTTATGTATTTATTTTAATTGGAGGATAATTACTTCACAATATTGTGATGGTTTTTGCCATACATCGATAGCCATTGGCAATAGGCATGCATGGCCCCCTCCATCCTGAGCACCCCTCCCACCTCCTTCCTCACCCCATCCCTTCAGGTAATCACAGAGCACCAGCTTTGGGTGCCCTCCATCATACATCAAGCACGCCCTGCTTATCTATTCTACATATGGTAATGTATCATGTTTCAATGCCATTCTCGCAAATCATCCCACCCTCTCTTTCTCCCACTGAGTCCAAAAGTCTGTTCTTCACATCTGTGTCTCTTTTGCTGCCCTGCACGTAGAATTGTTGGTACCATCTTTCTAGATTCCATATACACGCATTAACGTATGGTATTTGTCTTTCTCTTTTTGACTTACTTCACTCTGTATAGTAGGCTTTAGGTTCATCCATCTCATTAGAACTGACTCAGATGCATTCCTTTATACAGTGAGCAATATTCCACTGTGTACATCTACCACAACTTCCTTATCCACTCATCTGCTGATGGACATCTAGGTTGCTTCCATGTCTAAGCTATTGTAAATAGTGCTGCAATGAACATCGGGGTATGTATGTCTTTTTCAGTTTTGATTTCCTCAGGGTTTATTCCCAGTGATGGATTGCTGGGTCATATGGTAGCTTTATTCCAGTTTTTTTTAATTAATTACTTTATTTTCTTTACATTATTGTGTTGGTTTTGCCATACATTGACATGAATCCAACATGGGTATACATGTGTTCCCCTTCCAGAATCCCCCTCCCACCTCCCTCCCGATTCCATCTCTCTGGGTCATCCCGGTGCACCAGCCCTGAGCACCCTGTATCATGCGTCAAACCTGGGCTGGCGATTGATTCCACATATGATAATTTACATATTTCAATGCCGTTCTCCCATATCATCCCACCCTTGCCCTCTCCCATAGAGTCCAAAAGACTATTCTATACATCTGCATCTCTTTTGCTGTCTCACATACAGGGTTCTCGTTACCATCTTTCTAAATTCCATATATATGCATTAGTATGCTGTATTGTTGTTTTTCCTTCTGGCTTACTTCACTCTGTGTAATAGGCTCCAGTTTCGTCCACCTCAGTAGAACTGATTCAAATGTACTCTAAAAGAATGAAATTAGAACACTTCCTAACATCATACACAAATTCAAACTCAAATGGATTAAAAACCTAAATGTCAGGCCAGACACTACAAAACTCTTAGAGGAAAATGTAGGCAGAACTCTCTGACATCAATCATAGCAAGGTCCTTTTTGACCCACCTCTTACAGTAACGAAGATAAAACAAAAATAAACAAATGGGACCTAGTTAAACTCAAAAACTTACACAGCCAAGAAAACCATAAATAAAGCAAAAAGACAGCCCTCAGAATGGGACAAAATATTTGCAAATGAATCAACTGACAAAGGATTAATCTCCAAAATATACAAGCAGCTCATGCAACTTAACATCAAAAAAACAAACAACCCAATCTAAAAATAGGCAGGACACCTAAACAGACATTTCTCCAAAGAAGACATACAGATGGCAAACAAGCACATGAAAAGATGTTCGACTTTGCTCATTATTAAAGAAATGCAAATCAAAACTGCAATAAGATATCATTTCACACCAGTCAAAATGGCCATAACAAAAAATCTACAAACAATAAATCTTGGAGAGGATGTGAAGAAAAGGGAATGCTCTTGCCCTGTTGGTGAGCATGTAAATTAATATAGCCACTATGGAGAACAGTATGGAAGTAAAAAACTAAAACAAGACTACTATATGACCCAACAATCCCACTACTGTGTGTATACCTTGAGAAAACTACAATTACAATTCTTAAGACCCTACATAAACTTTTTTTTTTTGTCCACTGCCCACCATGCATGATCTTAGTTGTCTGACCAGGGGTCAAACCTATACCCCCTTCAGTGGAAGTGCAGAGTCTCAACCTCTGGACCACCAGGGAAATCCCCTAAGCTCTTTTCTTATTTGCAGGTTCCTGCATTATTTTTTGATTGACACTAGGCAGAACAAAAACCAAGGGGTGCTCTGACTTGGAGCACCAGGGAACAAAAGTATATAAATTCTTAATTACAAACGGGAAAGATAAGGAAATGTCCATGTTTCCAACGGGAGTTAATCACTAACCTGAATTACTGTTGCCACCCTGAAAACTAGAATGAGAGAGAAAGAGTGAACAACTCTGGGTGTTATATATCTCCTCCTGATCCTATAACCATGATCCTATAACAATTAGGCTTCTCTGAACCTCAGTTTCCTTATCTAGAAAATACAGATAATAATTCCTACTTCATAGGTGCATAGTGGGGTTAAAGATTAAAGGTAATCATACATGAAAAGGGTTTAGCAGAGAATTTATTACATGGTAATCATTCAACAAAAGTTGCCTAGGAAGCCACTGCCTAGTCATACACATTTCATTTGGAACTGAGCCTCTAGACCTTTAAGTATGATGGTGATGTGGTCCATAAGTCATGTCTGACTCCTGCGACCTCATGGACTGGAGCCTGCCAGGCTTCTCTGACCATGGGATTCTCCAAGCAAGAATACTGGAGTGGGTTGCCATTTCCTTCTCCAGACCTGTAAGTATAAAGAGTAGTTGAAGACCTGGGAATAACTGTTTATCAGACAATTAAAATAGTGAAGCATGTGATAAGAGGTGGTAGACCAGTGCTCACAGATCAAATGAAATACTCAACACTCGCCTCTGTTTCATTCATTCATTCATTCACACAGCCCAGATCAGAGCCAGACTTCTCCTCTTTAAACCTGATGCACATGATTTTGGAGCTGGAAGAGACTCTAAGCATAACTCAATGCAACCTCACATTTCACAGATGAGAAACCAAAACAGACAGAAAACAAGGAACCCTGGTCTGAAGTTCTGGGTGCAACTCTTTTGCACACAGCACTCTCAGAGCAAATGAAACTAGACTAAGCACAACAGAAAAGAAGAACTCTTAAAGTAACTATTTCACTTAGCAAAGTAGAGCTTAGAGTGGTCGAACCTAAATTTTTCACATGTACAGCAACTAGTGAACCTGAAAGTATAGACTAGTATAATCCTCAAGGAAAGAAGGTAATTTCAAACAGAAGGTAGTGATACAAACGGAAGTATTAGGTCACAATTAACCATCTACGTTGCAAATATAGAAGATGCACAGATGTATCTTGTCAAGTAACAAATGCCCAAGGACAGACACAAGAAGCTATTGTTCTTTTGGAAATTCACCGAAAACTCACTTTTAGAGAAGTAGTTCAAACAGGAGAGAATACCGAAGTGGTTTGCCGAGTTAGCAATCCATTTGCACCTGTTGTCAGCTGGTTGTATCATGATGAGGAAGTCACCACTATTCCCCCACTAATTCCAGGGTGAAATGAAGCTGGAATTCCATTATAGTACGCCTTTCCTTGATCCAGAAGCTTTGAACAATCTTTCTAACTTTTCTGTGCCTAATTCAGATTCTTCAGCTGTAAACAATAGATTGTTATATACATTTACAAAAAATCGCTTCACTCGTGACTGACTCTTTGAGACTCCATGGACTGTAGCCCACCAGGCTCCTCAGTCCGTGAGATTTCTGAGGCAAGAGTACTAAAATGGGTTGCAATGTCCTTCTCGAGGGGATCTTCCTCATCTGAGGATGGAACCCCGGTCTCCTGCATTACAGGCAGATTCTTTACCCCTGAGACACCAGGGAAGCATCTATAAAAATAAACAACCACAACAACAACAACAACAAAAACAGAGAAAATTATGAAAACAAAATCACAATGCAAACTGGTGACTTCAGGATTTTCCATCAAATTATAAAGCAAAAGAAACACAGAGTACAGAACAGACTCGTGGACTCTGAGGAAGAGGGCAAGGGTGGGATGATATGGGAGAATGGCATTGAAACATGTTAATTACCATATGTGAAATCAATCGCCAGCCCAGGACTGATGCTCGGGGCTGGTGCACCGAGATGACCTAGGGGGAGGGAATCGGGAGGGAGGAGGGAGGGGGGTTCTGGAGGGGGAGCATATGTAAACCTATGGCAGTTTCATGTCATTGTATGGCAAAACCAACACAATAAAGTAAAGAAAATTTTAAAAAAAATTATAAAGCAAGCGGATGTGAGAGTTGGACCATAAAGAAGGCTGAGCACCAAAGAATTGATGCTTTTGAACTGTGGTGTTGGAGAGGACTCTCGAGAGGCCCCTGGACTGCGAGGAGATCAAGTCAATCATTCTTAAAGGAAATCAACCCTGAATACTCATTCGAAGGACTGATACTGAATTGGAGCTGAAGTTCCGATACTTTGGCCACCTGATGCGAAGAACTGACTTATTGGAAAAATACCCCAATGCTGGGAAAGATTGAGGGCAGGAGAAGGGGGGCAGACGACGAAATGGTTGGATGGCATTGCAACTCAAAGGATGTGAGTTTGCGCAAACTCCAGAGCCAGGGAAGGACAGGGAAGCCTGGTGTGCTGAAGCCATGAACGAAATTACAAAAGCCCTGGGTCAGCACGCTGCTGCCCCCTCCTGGTGCTAGCTGGAAAACCACGAGCAAATTCCTCCAGCGTGCTCGTCCGGTTTGGGGTTTTGTTTTTTTACAATTTAAAAATTCTATTTAGGGAAAGTGTCTTACTGCGCGTTCAGTCTCTCAGTCATGTTGGACTCTTTGCAACCCCATAGGCTGTAGCCCACCAGGCTCATCTGTCTATGGAATTTTCCAGGCGAGAAGACTGGAATGGGTGGCCAGAGAATCTTCCTCACCCAGGGATCAAACCCAGCTCTCTTGTGTCTCCTACACTGGCAGGCGGATTCTTTACCATTGCACCACCTGGGAAGTCCCATCTCTTATGTAAAAACACAATAAAAAGAAATTGAAATATTTAGATACTAGGATTGTATTTATCTGAACTATGAACATATTAATAGATTGCTGATCATAGATTTTTTTTTCATGATCATAGATTCTTATTATAGTCAGTTGTTTTTATATTTGCTCTATGAATGAAATATAAAATCATATGAAAAATATCTGTACATTAAGCTTCATGAGAACTGGGAAAAAACATACAGCATTTCCATGGAGTAAAGCTGCCAACTTGTATCCACTTAATCCTTCTGAGGGAAGAATATTGAGGTGACATAAATCAGGAAAGAAGTCTACAAAGAACACAGGGAAAAGAATGCAGAATGTAATTGTTCTAGAAGACACATAATTCCCATAGAAGACTGATAAGAATTGTGCGATACAGGATTTAGATACTCTGGAACTTTGTGTCTATTTCTGAACTTTCTTATTGCTTCAAAATTTAAAATAAACATCTGTAAAGTTGTGAATACTGCCCAACTAGACTCTACCCACTGTAGTGTAGACAAACAGAAATGATTGTGCTCCTTCTTCCACAGAGATTTTATCAACAATTCACTCATTCACTTTCTTAATTCACTCACTCAAGAAGCATTTAGTGACCACCTATTGTGTTCTACAGGCTTCCTCGGGAGCTCAGCAGTAAAGAATCTGCCTATCAACGCAAGAGATGTGGGTTCAATCCCTGGGTTGGGAAGATCCCCTGGAGATGGAAATAGCAAGCCACTCCAGTATCCTTGAGTAGGAAATCACAGGGACAGAGAAGCCTGCTGGGCTACGCTTGGGATCACTAAAGGGTTGGACATGACTTAGCAACTAACAAACAACAGCGGTACTGTGTGCTATGGCCAAGAAACAGAGATAAATAAGGCGTGACTCCTAACCTCAAAGAGCTCTCATCTGATGAGAAGAATGAATGGGTCAATAAGCAGCTAGATAGATTTGAATTTGGATAAAGAATTATGGAGACAGAGAGGAGAGAAACCAGCCAGATGGAGCAAGGGCAACCAGCCCTCTGGGCAAAGGGAGAAGCAGGTATGATAGCACAGAAGCACCATAGCAGCCATGGGGCAGTAATGGCTGTACTTTGGGGTGCAGAGAGGTGAGGAAAGCTGTGCAGAAGCCACATTGCAGAAACCTGTTTACTTTTCAGTGGAGAAAAGCTAAGGATGCTTTCCCAACAACTTATTGCTCTATACTCTAGACTGTCGATTTACTTTTTCATACCAATCATGGAACAATGGACTGGTTCAAAACTGGGAAAGAATTATGTCAAAGCTGTATATTGTCACTTTGCTTACTTAACTTATATGCAGAGTGTATCATGAGAAATGCTGGGCTGGATGAAGCACAAGCTGGAATCAAGATTGCTGGGAGAAATATCAACAACCTCCAATATGGTGTCATCTGACACCACCATTATAGCAGAAAGCGAAGAGGAACTAAAGAGCCTCTTGAGGAAGATGAGCGAGGACAATGAAAAAGCTGGCCTAAAACTCAGCATTCAAAAAAACTAAGATCACGGCATCTGGCCCCATCACTTCATGGCAAATAGATGGGAAAAAATGGAAACAGTGACAGGCTTTATTTTCTTGGGCTGCAAAATCAATGCAAATGGTGACTGCAGCCATGAAATTAAAAGACACTTGCTCCTTGGAAGAAAAGCTATGACCAACCTAGACAGTGTATTAAAAAGGAGAGAGATCACTTTGCCTACAAAGATCCATATAGTCAAAGCTATAACTTTTCCAGTAGTCATGTATGGGTGTGACAGTTGAAACATGAAGATAGCTGAGCACCAAAGAATTGATGCTTTTGAACTGTGGTGTTGCAGAAGACTCTTGAGAGTCCCTTGGACAGCAAGAAGATCAAATCAGTCAGTCCTAAAGGAAGTCAATCCTGAATACTCATTGGAAGGACTGATACTGAATTGGCGCTGAAGCTCCAATCCTTTGGCCACCTGATGCGAAGAGCCAACTCATTGGAAAAGACCCTGATGCTGGGAAAGATTGAAGGCACGAGGAGAAGGAGACAAAAGAGGACAAGATGGCTGGATGGCATCACCAGCTCAATAAACATGAATTTGAGCAAGCTGCAGAAGTTGGTGATGGACAGGGAAGCCTGGCGTGCTGCAGTCCATGCGGTCACAAAGAGTCGGACATGACTGAGCAACTGAACAACAATAATACAGCTGTGACTAATTTACTTCTGAAGGTCAGTCTTTCCTTCCTGTTCTCACCTCTTTTTGCAACACAGGAAGTGCTTCTGGCTGTACCTAACACTCAGACACACTCAGTTCACACTTCACACGTAAAATAGCATCTGATAAACACCCACTTGCCTCAGCTTTTTGTGGGTAAAGACCAGGGTTTGAGCCACCTCTCATCTAGATTCCTGAGGACTACAGTAACTCAGGATCTTTATATATATTCTAATACACGATCTGTGCTGAGTCTTCTTTTGCCACTCGCAGTCTTCGTCAAGTTGCAGCGAGTGGGGACTGCTCTTCGTTGCGGTGTGCGGGCCTCTCTGCTGTGGCTTCTCCTGCTGCGCAGCACAGGCTCTGGGTGCAGGAGCGTCAGTGGTCGCAGTACACAGGCTCACAATTGTGGCTTGGGGGTCCTGCAGCACACGGGCTTCAGTAGCTGTGACGCATGCTCTGCGGCATGTGTGCGCTGACGGGCAGGCTGATTCCCGCTCCCTGCAGCCCAAGGGAAGTCCCTCAGGATCGTTTCTCTCAGCAATAAGCCTCCCATGTTGCTACCCAGCTGAGGTTAGTGATGAAGTCCTCTGCTCCCACAAACAGCGGTGACTTCTGCAAGATCTCGAAAACAGACCCTGAACAAACTCCTCCTTCTCCCCCTTATTCCAGTGCCAGCCTGCAGCCCGTGAGCGAAGGGTGCTGCTTCTCTCCAGATGCAGAGTGAACGGTGCCTTGTGGCACAGGTTTACATTTAAGTCTGTGCCTTCAGTCACCATGTAGTTCCCGTCACAGAGCGTGCCGTGTGGGGCGCCTGATAGACAACTGTGGGGAGCGGTACACAAGGTCACTGACAGCCCCAGAATGACTTCCTCAGTTAGGACATTTTATTATCCTTTTAATAAGCATAAATATTAAGTAGTTAATAATGTTGAATTATGCTGAATGCATAATTGAAGCTGGATTTACTGAAAAGACATCCAACAGTGATTAAGTTTATTTGTTTCAACTAAAGCCTCACGGGTTAATCCTGCACCTTTGTTTAAACTGTTCTGAGGAACTCCCATCTCCGCCCTAAGTCTTCTCATCCCCAGTCAATTTCCTAGAACTTTCAGTTGATTTGTTGTTGTTGTTGTTCCTTATCTTTTTGTGTTTTTTGGCATTTTAATTTTTTAAAGGATTACATATATACACACATATGGTTTTTAAAGTTCAACTCAGTAACATAAAACATAACAAAAAATAGCCACCCTCTGCCACACGCCAGAACTTCTCTCTCTCACATAGGTAACTACCATCAATTCTTTGATTAGTTTCTTATATTCCCTTTATATAGAGAAGTAATATATCTGGCTCTGCTATTTCTTGAGTTTAGGCACTGTTCACTGACGTCATGCTATGGGAATGGGTGTTTGGCTGTCTTGTACCCCACCCTACTTCACCTTGCTCACTCCTACCCCACATTCCCCCTATAGCCCTTAACAACACAAAGAACTTTCCACAATGTCTACCAGGATAGTTATGACACACCTTTTTGCTAAGCTAATATTCAATATTTAAGATAATATATACTCACATTTGAGTCACAGAATATTATGACTCCATTTCCTTTCTAACAGCTCTTTGGTTTTCCTAGAACCAATCATTTCTTTCTTCTACTTGTAAAACTTAGCTTAATATGGTCAAACACATCAGGCAATCAAGTAATCTAGCAATTCCACTTTTTCTGTGCCTTCAGAACTCTGAATCCTGCCAGTAGAGGTTCATAAGATGTGACCTCAAAAAATGTCACTTTAGGATTTATCCTCTTAACTACTTTTACATGTAACATATAACAGTGTTGACTATGTTTATCATGCTGTATATTACATCCCTATATTTATTTATCTTATAACTGAAAGTTTGTACTTTTTAAACACCAGTTCAGCCAATTCTCCCTCCTTCTACCTTACTGCCTCTGATAACCACAAATCTTATTTACAAAGCAGATATTTACAAGAAGCAGATTCACAGACATAGAAAACAAACTTTTAGTTATCAAAGGAGAAGGTGGAGGGGTAATAAATAATTTTGCTGTATACCTGAAACTAACACAATATTGTAAAGGACTATACTTCAATAAAAATTAATAAATAAAACTTAAAAAATTTTTAAAGAGTGGAGTCTCTATTTCCACAGCTTTCTGGCTCTCCCACATGTAAGGCCCACTGATCTTCAAAGCCAAACATTCGAGAGGCTCATCTTCCCAGTGCAGGACCTCTTCTCTGGGGCTCAGATCACTCACTCCCTGGGGAGAACCTTTGTAATTGCAATTGGCCTCTCATTTGTGGATGGTCTGCCTGAGGACAGGAGTCTTGACTATACCCTGTCTCACTGTGGCTACTTCCTTATCTCTTTAGTTGTAGAAAAATCTTTTCTGCTAGTCTTCCAGCTTTTCTCATTGATAGTTCTCTGTAGATAGTTACAATTTGTGTGCCCATGGGAGGAAGAGAGTTCACGGTCTTCCTACGCCATCATGTTCCATTCTATTCCTTTTTAAAAATGTAATATCTTCTCATGTTTCTAAGAATATTAAATACACATGTGGGGAGGTATTTTTTTTTTCTCTTTCTCCCTGCATTCTCTCTCTTTCAAGTTTTTTCTTTTTTTAATTGAGTCTGTTTGTTTGGTGACTCTCTTTCACAGTTTTCCTGAAATATCTTGTGATCTTGGCTGCCTATTTGTATTTCAGGATATATCACCACCAACTACTATACTAGAATCTTTGTAATGGATGGAGTATGTCAATCCTCATTGTAAGTGAAGTAGGAACTAAAGTAATCAGTGAGAGTGAAAAAAAGAGATGCTCAAGGTCATTCTCTCACCTAAATTATACTTTTGGCTCCATTGCTTGCACATGGCACAGACTCTAGATCAATCTATTTAGCACTTTAAAGCAGCTTGCTGTCAAAACCTCCAACTTTTTTCTTTTGCTAACTATTGAATGATCAAGGAAATTTTAGGCTAAAGATTCTATTTTCTTCTTCCTTTTATCAAAAGCAGAAAGGAAAAAAACACACACTCTTTTGGGACCCCAGTTTTTATGAAACTTCCTAATAGTCCTCAAATCTTAAAAAGAATGTTCTCAACTCTGATCCATCTAGTCATGCATGTGTTAAAAAAAAGTATACTGAAATATCTACCATAAGCCAAGAATCCTCAATGGCTGAATGTCTTGTAGGGGAGACAGACAAAAAACAAGTAAACTAACAAATTAATATATATCTACAAATTATGATAATTTGACAAAGCCATCTGGGTACAATGACCCAGGAAGATTTGCTTAAATAAGATGGTGAAAGAATGCTCCAAGGAGACAAAATTTAAGTTGAATCTGGGCCCTCTGAGCCCATTTACATAAATTTTAATGAAAAATAATATCTATGCACAATATTGAACAATTTTATTATCATTACATATTATATTTCAAACCATTCAATTTTTCTTAAATTGAATAAGCTCTTTTCCTTCTGAATATGTTAAAACACAATTAAACAAAACATAAGCAGATGGTTTTACACAGAAAATACGCAGCTGTTTTGTCATTGTTTTGAACTGAGTTTGCAGACAAAATCGGTTTCCTGCGTTAATCAGTACACGTGTTTCTCTCTCACACCTGGAGATTGGGGTATCAGGTCACACTCCCCTTTCTTTCTCTGTGTAGACTTCCTTATCTGTGTTCCACAGAGTGTCCTTCTTTTCACATTCCTACTCTTGGCTTTTCCACATGTCAAGTTCAAATCTATTTAATCTGCAAAGCTCCCAGGATCAAAAAGAGAAGAAACTCTTTCCTCAGGCAGCAGGGTAGGAAGGAACCTGAATTAACAATGGTCACAGGTTAGGAGCTGGGTAAAAGGAAGAGAAGGAGAGAAATAGGAAGACAGAGAAATGGGGGGGAGTTTTCCAGGAAGAAAAGTCAGAGGTGCAGGGGGGACCTGAGGTCCCTTGAGGAGGCTATATCTGGGGATGGAGCTGAAATATCCTCCAGGCCCCATAGGGAGGGAGAAGGCTAATGTCTGAAGCCAATTATCCTTTTTCCTTGTGTCCCATTACACCCAGCACAGACTGCCCTTACTTGTTGAATTCACAGTTTAACCATCTATTACAAGCTGGGTATTGGAGGTGCAAAGAAAGGTAAGCATGGGCTTTGTCATGATTCAATCGAGGCGACAGACACATGCCCAAATGCCATTTTACAGCATGCTCCGAGTTCTTCTAAAGTCATTTACTAGAGTTAGCTGAAGGTGGTGACGATTGTGAATTCCCCAAGGGGTGAGAGCTTATCCAGACCTCTTCTTCACCATATCTTCAATGACTAGAACAACATAGGCCTTAAAAATGCTCTGTAAATGTGTGTTGCTTATGAACAAAGAGGTGCTAAAATATTTATACTTTAGATGCTGGGCAGACACCACAGTGTTTTAAGCAGAAAAGAAACACAAGCATTTCTTTTGTTTAGAATTCCCCTAGCAGCACAATCGGGAAGGTGATTGGGAGGGGAGAGAAGCTAGGAGACCAGGTGAAGAATATGTGACGTGAGAAAGGTGTGAGCAAGGGCAGGTAGCGTGGGGAAGGTAAGAGCTCTAAAGAATGTCCGACTTTCTGCCCGTGACAACAGGGAGAAAAGAAGAGCTGTGGGGAGAGGCCTGGGCAGAGGACAGCGTCAGTCCTGAAGAGGACCGCGGCTGGAGAGAAAGAATCCAGGAGCAAGCTGCCCAGGTGGCTGAGGAAAGCAGGCCAAGGATGACAGCTGAGGAACAGCCCATGAGCTTAGCCATTAGGACGCCACTGGGACAAACCAGCCTCAAGGAGGTGCAGAGTGGATGGCTGGTGAGGAACCGGAGACAGGAAGCAGAGACAACCGCGTCAGAGGTCAGTGGGGAAGACGAGGGGGACCGGTGTGTTGGGACTGAGGGGGTTTCCTGCCGTGGCCTGTGGAAGCCAGGAGAAGCCACCCTTGCCAACCAGAGGAACACAGCCCCGTCGCCCTCTCAGAGCAGCTACAGGCAAGGAGAAGGGCAGAAGCTTCACAGGCATGGAGGACACAGGCAAGGAGGTCTGGGCCCCCCGTCCAGGGGCTCTGCAGGACCTAACGGGGTGGGTGAAGCAGCTTTCCTCAGGGAGTCCCAGGAATGAGCCATTACCCAGCTGAGCCTGCCGCACGTCTGGGCACAGGGCCGAGAGAAGGTGGGCAGAGCTCCAGAGTGCTCCTCTCCTGCCACCCCAGAGACGCTCCCTGTTGCAAACCAATCCAGCCCTCCTTTTCTTCAATCATTCCCAGAACCCCAAAGAAGGCAGGCAGGCATGCTGAGAATCTGGACCGGGAGAAGAGGGTTCTCAGAAGGAAGCGCTTACCTGAGCAGAGGGGCCTGACGGGGATGGAGCTGGAGCTCTGGCTGATGGGGTTCCTGACAGTACAGTGATAGCTGTCGCTGACCCCAGAGCGCCAGGAGATGCTGAGAGTGGTGCCCCCGTGTGACACAACCGCCCCCTGGCCTCGGGGATCCCAGCTGTACTGAACATCCTCTCCAGCCTGGTCCAGAGAACAGGCCAGGGTGACGAAGCAGGTCCCATCCTTCATGATCTGAGAGCTGGCCGTGATCTGGGGCTCCTGCAGTCTCTCTGTGCCAAGAAGGGAAGGCTCAAGCTATGAGAAGGCTCCAGCCTGGCCAAGCAGAGGAGAGGGAAGGTCAAGTTCAAACGTAATCCCTCTAACCCCCTCACCATAGACATGCAGGAAGAAATCCTTGGTGATGTTGATTGGGGGACTAAGCAGAGTTATCCAGGCTCTATAGGGGCCGGAGTCCTGCAGCCTCAGGGAGCTGATCTGAAGAGAGTAGTTGTGGCGGGGAATGCTCAGTCGCTGGCTGTAGGGTCCCTGAGTCCCAGCAACCAGGATTGGTTTTCCTGCCGGTCCTGGTCGCAAAATAGCAACAAGGTCTCGAGAGCTCCAGGTAACCTTTTCTACCTCCTGCCCCACTGGGACCTCCAGGGGCAGAGTGGCTGACTTCCCAAGGGTGCCGATCACTGTCTCCCCTACTGATTCCTCGCCGCCCAGGATTCCTGGCCCTGCAGATGGAGAGAGAAAACCACAGCTTCTGTGTCAGGGCCCCCCTGCCAGCCAGCCCCTCCTGCCCAGACCCCTCCAGTGGGTCTCTCTCTCCCCAGCCACTCAGACACACCCTGGCACACCCACTCTCTCCTCGGGGCCTGAAGGGGACAGGACTCCTTCCTCTACCTTCCACTTCAGAGCTGTCAAGCAGGGTACATGTTCGGATTCCAAGTACCTGTGCATGAAGGCAGCGCCAAGATGGGAAGGGAGCTGCTGTTGCTGACTGGGTTCTTGACCATGCAGGTAAAGTTCAGAGCGCTGTTCCCAGGCCTCGAGGTGACTCTGAGGACAGACCCTCCACGGGACACAGCAGTCTGGGGTCCCAGAGGGGTCCAGCTATAGGTCACAGTGCCTCCTCTGCTTTCTGCCACGCATGTCAGGATGATGAGACAGTGTCCGTTCCCGCTAATTCTGGTGCTCACTGTGACACGGGGCTGGGCCAGCTGCTCTGTATGTCAGAAAAAGAACCAACTGAGGCCTGGGAAACTGCTCTGGGCCTTCCCTTCATGGGGCAGAAGTAGAAAGTGCTGCCACCAAGACCCTGCACCACCCTGAATACACATAAGAAACAACAGAGGTAGAATCTGCCCACATCTATTCTAGAGCTTTGGGCTTTAAAGACGTGTCACTTAATATCTCCTCTAATTCTCGGAACAATAGTATGAAGTAGTAGCTTCATTGATGGGTTTGATCTCCTTGCAGCCCAAGGGACCCTCAAGGGTCTTCTCTAGCACCACCATTGATACTTCTAGTTCAGAAGTATCAATTCTTTGGCGCTCAGCTTTCTTTTATGGTCCAACTCTCACATTCATACATGACTACTATAAAAACCATAGCTTTGACTAGATGGACTTTTGTCGGCAAAGTAACATCTCTGATGTTTAATATGCTATCTATCTCCTTAGCCTAGAAATAAAAACCCTTTTTTCTACCTGGGCTTCCCTTGTGGCTCAGCTGGTAAAGAATCTGCCTGTAATGTGGGAGACCTGGGTTCAATCCCTGGGTTGGGAGGATCCCCTGGAGAAGAGAAAGGCTACCCACTCCAGGATTCTGGCCTGGAGAATTCCATGGACTGTATAGTCCATGGGCTCACAAAGAGTTGGACATGACTGAGCAACTTGCACTTTCCTACCTGCCAGCAAAGCTGTCATGGGACAACCGTGACTTGGGAAATGCCCTGTGAGGCATGGAAATCTGGACTTTTATCATCACTGTTGCCCCAGAAACCGTCCCTGAAAGACCCCAACTCTGATCAGTTAGCACAGCCTCGTATCCTGCTCAGAACCCACACCAAGCTCGTCCTACCAGAAGAGCCACCAGCACAGTGAGAGGCTCTCCCACCATCTCTGGGTCAACTGCCCTACCCCAGGTCCCAGCAGTCCTCCACCCAGCATTCCCTTGCTCTGTCTGAGGAATGGGCCACAGTTATTCCAAGCCAATTTATGACCGAAATGCTTTCACCCCAACCATGTGAATCTGACCAGGGCAATTCTGTCAACCCAAGTTCAAAAAAAATAAAACCTTCATCTATTAACAATAGGAATATTCCCTGTCCCATAACCCAGGAAGTTGTATGAGAAGGTTCTCCACTTTCCCGCAATCACTCATCTTCCTGTGTTCATCCTCACTTTTCACTGGTCTGCCACGGCATCCTGGTGAACTTTCCATCCACGGCAACCTTGTCCCTCAGCAAAGACTGGAATCACAGCTAATCCAAGTCTTGCAAAGGCCTTGTGACCCTCCCAGAACATGAGAGGTGGGTGGCCTGTGAGTCATTTCCTTGAAGCCATCTCCCACGGGCCTCCCACTGGTCCCTCCTGGGAGGCTGTCATAAGACTTGAGGTTCTGGTCTTGAGGTCCCAGGCTTCCTGCTCCATCCCCACAGAACAGAGCTGCTGACTATGAAACGTCTCTGCAGTCTAGAACTGGCTTCTCAGCAACTCCCATCATGGTCATCTGGCCCCTTTAGCCTCAGTGTCATCCTTTCTGGGCTGTGGGATGAGGACCCAGGGATCTGAGACCTTCGGCCCCTCTCTCTCTCTACATAAGTAATAAGCAGGCTAAATCTAAAAGTACCCGATTGTGTCTCCGCTGGCCAACATTCCTGCTGTGTGTGCCTGGCACCCCTGCCCCGCTGTCTCCTTTGTAGTTTCTCCTGCTAAAACAGTCACTGACATTTCCTTGAGGAATATGATAGTAGCATTCTCCTACATCTGTACAGAGCTTCACAAAGCTCTTTCCCGTGAATTTTATTCTCACAAAAGGTAATGTTCTATTTTAGCAAGGAGGAAGCTCGAGACCTCACAAGTCAGCTGTGGCAGAAACTGGTTCTCAGGGCCCAAAATCCCATTCTCTGCCCAAATGCAGGGATTCTACTGCAATTGGTCTGGGACACATCCCAGCTATCAGCATTTTTTAGGGTATTCTCCCAGGCAACTCTACTTTCCATGTTTTTCTCAGTTAAGCACATGTTAGTCTCGTAATTAGAAAGAAAATTATAATTGTTTCTAAAAGGGAAGTGGGAAAGGCTGTAAAAGTGACTGAAAGACAAGATCCGCACACAGCCACCTGTTGGCGTACCCCGGACACTCACCGTAGATGTGTAGCCTGTACTCCGTGGTGTGGGTGATGCGGGAGCTCCGAAGATTAACGTGGGCTCGGTAGGACCCCGCGTCTGCCCAGCTCAGGTGGCTGATCTGCAGGGAGCGGTCTGGGCCCACCAAGCTCAAACGACCCCAGTACCGCGATTCTGCCTGGTGAAAGGTGTCTGGTCCTCCAGCGTCTACCAAGGTCACCGTGGCTATTGCCCCGGGGACCGAACGACATACCCAGGAGATGCTCTCCACCTGTAGTCCATCCTGCAGCTGCAGGGGCAGAGTGACAGAGCCCCCCAGGGTCCCAGTTACCACCATGGGGGCTCTGGAAGCCCCTGGTCCTGCAGACAGAGAACAGCCTATTACATTGAAGGCTCACAACAGGCCTGAGGGAGAGTCAGGGCCATGATCAGTATTCCTACTTTATAGGTGAGAAAACAGGGACCCACAGAATTTAGATGCCTTGCTCAAGACAACATTGCTAGTTACAGAGAGAACTAGAACTCAAGAGGGATTGACGCAGAAGCTGAAGCTCCAATACTTTGGCCATCTGATGCTAAGAGCCAGCTCATTGGAAAAGACCCTGATGGTGGGAAAGACTGAGGGTAAAAGGAGAAGAGGATGTAAGAGGATGAGAGAGTCCATCATCAACTCAATGGACATGAGTTTGAGCAAATTCAGGGAGGTAGTAGAAGACAGGGAAGCCTGGTGTGCTGCAGTCCTTGGGGTTGCAAAGAGTCGGACATGACAGTGACTGAAAAACAACAACGACCACACCACAATGGTTTCCTTCCACATTTATATTAATTAATTAACATATAAGGAAATAATCAATGAAGGCTCTCCTAAAGGTTGCAGGTACTAAGTGTCCTGGAGAGTAAGCAAAATCCTTGGGAGGGGCCCTGGTGTTGGGGGAGGGAGGTGGATAATCTCTACTGTTTCTGTGAGTCCATCTCTTGCCAATTCAGGGAAAAGGAACAGAAATCACCCAGCCCAGTGGCATCCAGGCAAGAACTGCCTTGCAGCATCCCCCATAATTGCTTATTTGGCCACTTCTGAGACAAAATCCAGCTCCTCTCAGGCGCAGCCAGAATCTGGGGACAAATCTTTCTAGAGCAGGAAGTCTACTGTTGTGCTGGCCAGGCCAAATTAACCATGGTGAGAGGAACAAGCATTTGGATACTAGCCTATAATGCACTGGAGAGAAGAGTATAACTCCAGGGTACTAGTCAGACTGCCTGAGTTCAAGCCCTTGCTCTACCAAGTGCTAGCTGTGTGATCTTAGGCAAGTTACTTAACCTTTCTGAGTCCAAGTTTTCTAACCTGTGAATCAGGGCTGTCATCTTCCAGGATTTTGTGTTAAATGAGATAATCACGTAATTACCTCACTATGGTATTATTCAAGATACTTAATGTCACTGAGGGCTTCCCTGGTGCCTCAGATGGTAAAGAATCTGCCTGCAATACAGGAGACCTGAGTTTGATCTCTGGGTCAGGAAGATCCCCTGGAGAAGGGAATGGCTTCCCACTCAAATATTCTTGCCTGGAGAGTTCTCTGGGCAGGAACCCAGTGGTCTATGGTCCATGGGGTGGAAAAGAGTCACACACGACTGAGCGATGAACACTCACTCATTCTTTCAATGTCACTGAAGTAAGTTGGTTCCTACATCTTTTTGCATCCTCACCAAAACTAGTTAGTGCTCTTAGAGGGAAATATATATATTAAAAAAAAAAAACCCACTCCAGGTAGTGAAACCCATTTCTATTTTTATAACACCGATATGCAGTCCCAGGAGGCAGAAAGGCTGAAACTGACTCAAGTCTGCCACACAGCTGTTTAAAGAGAAAGTGATACTTGGCCTAATGAGGGATGCAGGTCCTGACTCAAACTAGAATACAGAAATACTGGCTACATCACCAATTCTGAGGCCATGTGGTGAGGTTTTTCTGCTGAAAGTTGAACTGAGAAGTCCTGTGATAGTCGCTGTGGTGACAAGGAGTAGGACAGAGCTTGCTGTGTTGTGGAGTGGGCACTCCGCACTGGGGACATGCAGTGTCCCGTGTGCCCACCACAGAAGTGCCCACCACAGAATCCACCCTATGACCTGGTGTTCCTTCTTCCCATGCAGCTCCTCTGGCTCCACTTGGAGGAACGTGCAAGTTGACTGGAAGCATGCCAAGGCAGTGCTGACACCAGATGGGTCTTCCTGTCCCGAACTGGCCCACAGCCTGCAGTCCAGCCTGGAAGAATTCCACCCTTGATCAAAGAGCGATGCTCACCCTGGAGCACAGTGATTCCTTAAGCTTAGTTCAAGTGCTGCTTCCTTTCTGGGGCCTTAGCTGAGCTCCATACTTCTGGAACTTCCTCCCAGTTTCCTTCAGCTTATGGAAGTATCACTAGGAACAAAGCTGGTGGAGGTGATGGAATTCTAGCTGAGCTATTTCAAATCCTAAAAGATGATGCCATTAAAGTGCTTCACTCAATATGCCAGCAAATTTGAAAAACTCAGCACTGACCACAGGACTGGGAAAGGTCAGTTTTCATTCCAATCCCAAAGAAAGACAATGCCAAAGAATGTTCAAACTACCACACAATTGCACTCATTTCACATGTTAGCAAAGTAATGCTCAAATTTCTCCAAGCCAGGCTTCAATACTACATGAACCAAGAACTTCCAGATGTTCAAGCTGGATTTAGAAAAGGCAAAGGAACCAGAGATGAAGTTACCAACATGTGGTGGATCATCGAAAAAGCTAAAGAGTTCCAGAAAAACATACTTCTGCTTTAATGACTATGCCAAAGCCTTTGACTGTGTGGATCAAAAAAAACTGTGGAAAACTCTTCAAGAGATGGGAATACCAAACCACCTGACCTGCCTCCTGAGAAATCTGTATGCAGGTCAAGAAGCAACAGTTACAACTGGACATGGAACAACAGACGGGTTCCAAATTGGGAAAGGAGTACATCAAATCTGTGTATCATCACCCTACTTATTTAACTTATATGCAGATACATCATGTGAAATGCCAGGCTGGATGAAGCACAAGCTGGAATCAAGATTGCTGGGAGAAATATCAATAACCTCAGACACACAGATGACACCACCCTTATGGCAGAAACCAAAGAACTAAAGAGCCTCTTGTTGAAACTGAAGAGGAGAGTGGAGGAACTGGCTAAAAACTCAACACTCAGTAAACTAAGATCATGGCATCTGGTCCCATCACTTCATGGCAAATAGATGGGGGAAAAATGGAAACAGTGCCAGACTTTATTTTCTTGGGCCCCAAAAGCACTGAAGATGGTGATTGCAGCCATGAAATTAAAAGATGCTTGCTCCTTGGAAGAAAAGCTATGACCAACCTAGACAGCATATGAAAAAGCAGAGACATTACTTTGCTGACAGAAGTCCATCTAGTCAAAGCTATGGTTTTTTCAGTAGTCATGTATGGATGTGAGAGTTAGACTATAAAGAAAGCTGAGCGCCTAAGAATTGATGCTTCTGAACTGTGGTGTTGGAGAAGACTCTTCAGAGTCCTTTGGACTACGAGGAGATCAAACTAGTCAATCCAAAAGGAAATTAGTCCTGAATACTCATTGGAAGCACTGTTGCTGAAGCTGAAGCACCAATACTTAGGCTACCTGATGCGAAGAACTGACTCATTGGAAAAGACCCTGATGCTCGGAAAGATTGAAGGAAGGAGGAGATGGGGACGACAGAAGATGAGATGGTTGGGTGGGCATCACCGACTTGATGGACATGAGTTTGAGTAGACTCCGGGAGTTGGTGATGGACAGGGAAGCCTGGCATGCTGCAATCCATGGGGCCGCAAAGAGTCAGACACAACTGAGCAACTGAACTGAACTAAACTGTGCTTTTTGTTGGCTTGTTTGTTGGCTTACTTCATTCTGCTCATACAAATAGCTGTGTTGTTTGTCTTTCCCCGTAGTTCATGAGTTCCCCAAGGAGAGGAGAAGGTAGAAGGGGATTAGTATCTGAGCAATAAAATAGAGTAAGGCTGATAGTTTAGCTGAGTGGCTAGGGACAGTGGGATGTGTGCAGAGTTTCCTTTTCTGAATCCTGTTTCTGGATTCAAGTGAGGGAAAGAGACAGAAAAGGATCAGCTCAGGACATGCATCCTCGGTGCCAGACACTGTGCCAAATGCATTAAGCACATTATTTTATTTAACCTTCACAGCAATCTAGTAAGTTCCATATTCTTATTTCCACTTCACAGATGAAGACCATGAGACTCAAAGAGCTTAAAAAGCCTACTTGCCCAGAGGCACTGGTGATTGGAAGCAGCAGAGTCCACGTGAAACCCAAGTTCACCAGCCCCCAGAGCTGATTCTCTGTCGACTACGCTGTGCTGCCAGTGGCAGGACTGTACCCCACCTCATCCCTCCCTGGGTACCACTCACCTCTACCCCATCACACCCAGCACAGGACCAGCACACGAGAGGCCTTAACAGATATTTCTGGAACTGAACCCAAGAAATATGAACTTTTTTTAAGGCAAGATCTGTCTCACCCATTTCTTTGTCATGTGCCCAAAGGATGCCCCTGTGGACAATGATCTCCAAGGGCCTGACCTGGACACCACAGAGGAAGGGAAGCTCATTGATTCATTTGCTCTGTGGGAGGACAGGAAAGTGGCGGCAGGGGGAACTGACAGGAATCCGTTCTCTGAGTTTCAGTTCTGTGAATTTGGTTGGAGACTGTGGTTCTGAGTTTCCTTGTTGTGTCTGCATCCCCACAGTTGTGCTAACTTCCATTCTCACAGATCACCGGCTGTGTGCCAGAGGGTGTCACCTCATGCCTCAGTTCATCTTCTGTAAAGTGAGCTTAATACTCTCTGCCTTATCTACACCACAAGATTGTTGGGGGAATCAGACTATTTTAAATTTGAGTAAAAGTTCTTTATAAACTGCCAAGTTTTAAACACCTCTAATGGACTCTATGGCAGGCTAGGGCACACCCTGAAGGCTAGGGTGGGGGCCACCCTGAGGTCAAGTGACGCTGAAAACTAATGCGAGCTGCTTTCCCCCGAAGGAGGATGAAAGTGAAAGACTGAAATTCGGATGACTAAGAGCAGAACCTGGTCCCTCACCGTGGGTTTCTCAGGAGCTCTGTTCCCCTGACCTCCGTTCCCAAGCCTGTCTTCTGCCACCACTAAGGTCCTTGGGGGCAGGGGAAGGAGCAGTAAGAACTCAGAGGGACATGACAGGGTGCTAGGTTCGAGATCACCTGCTGATGTTATTTGTGGACAGGAAAGCCCATTCACAATAAAGGTGACTCTCGGGGGCAGAAGGGGAGAGAGGCGTATGCGAGGAACATGCTTGAGATGGCAAGAAGCAGACAAGGTCCCGGAACTGACTGTGGCAGATCCCCTCTCAAGTCCCCAGCTTCAGTCTGTCTGGGGATGTCCAGGCTCCTTGTGACTCACTAGCAGTGTGACAGTGACAAGACACAATCAGGGCTTGCATGATCTGAGATGATAGTACACACACCTCACACACACTGCTTCCCTCCCCCACCCTCAAACATATACACAAGCACATACACACAGTCTGGTTCCCAGTGAAGCCACATCTTCAGTGAAAATGACCTATTGCTAGAGAAACCCCATGTACAAGGAGATAGGGGTGCCTGGGAGGTCGTGGCAGGGACAGACTCACCAGTGAGAAGACCAAGGAGGAGCAAGGACTGCAGAAAAGAAAAGCCCATCCTATCCAGCAGACTGGCCCACCTCAGGACGACCGATGGACCGTGTGTATGAAAATGTCAGCCCACAGACATTTCCCGTTTTAGAACTCACTTTAATCACATGTAGCTTTTGAGTCACAGGATACGAAAGTAAAGGGACACGAAAGAAAGAAGCATGAGAAACAGCAGAGTGAGCTATTTAAAAGCCAAAGCTGACAACGTCTCAGCCTTGCTTTAAACCCTTCCAAGGTCCCCCACCCCTTATAAGCTAGAGTCTAACTAAAGTCACAGTCCTGGAGGACAAAATCCTTCAGGCTCTGCTGGCTTCGCAGAACTTGTTTTGAACTTGTCAAAATTCTATATTCTTTTCATATTCGTCCACTCTTTAAGAGTTTATACATATTAAAACCCCACACATTAAAAGTAAAGTCCAAAAAAGTGCAGTTGTGTAAAATGCAGCATCACTTTAATTGCAGAGTTCATGAAGCGCTAACTAGGGGCTCATGGTGAGTCTACACAACCAAATTCAGGGCTGTGGCTTCAGGATCCAAATCATAGCCCAGGCTGGGGTTGATGCTATCTGAGGGCAATGCCCAGTAAATAAAAGCCTATGACTGGCTGTATTCCAAGACAGTAGCAGGGATTTGAGACATTTTCCAGGCATTTGTACTCTTTGCTGGTCTGGTTCAAGGACACTGAGAAACTGGAGATGCTGGGACCAACCTGCCTCCTCTCTGCCTCCCAGCACTTTGCATCCACAGCCCAATGAGATCGTTAGCCTTCCCTGTAAGACCGCAGGTCTAGGATAATACAAGACCCTATTTTCTGACTCAGTTCAGTTCAGTTCAGTCCCTCAGTCATGTCTGACTCTTTGTGACCCCATGAACCACAGCACACCAGGCCTCCCTGTCCATCACCAACTCCCAGAGTCCACCCAAACCCATGGCCATCGAGTCGGTGATGCCATCCAGCCATCTCATCCTCTGTCGTCCCCTTCTCCTTCTGCCCCCAATCCTTCCCAGCATCAGGGTCTTTTCCAATGAGTCAACTCTTCGCATGAGGTGGCCAAAGTATTAGAGTTTCAGCTTCAACATCAGTCCTTCCAATGAATACCCAGGATTGATCTCCTTTAGGATGGACTTGTTGGATCTCCTTGCAGTCCAAGGGACTCTCAAGAGTTTTCTCCAACACCACAGTTCAAAAGCATCAATTCTTTGGCGCTCAGCCTTTTTCATTGTCCAACTCTCACATCCATACATGACTACTGGAAAAACCATAGCCTTGACTAGACAAATCTTTGTTGGCAAAGTAATGTCTCTGCTTTTCAATGTGCTATCCAGGTTGGCCATAACTTTCCTTCCAAGGAGTAGGCGTCTTTTGATTTCATGGCTGCAATCACTATCTACAGTGATTTTGGAACCCAAAATAATAAAGTCTGACACTTTTTCCAGTGTTTCCCCATCTATTTCTCATGAAGTGATGGGACCAGATGCCATGATCTTAGTTTTCTTAATCTTGATCCTTAAGCCAACTTTTTCACTCTCCTACATTATATCAAAATTCACATTACTTTAGATTTTTACCGTACTTAATTACTATACTTAAATGATACTTCAATTGGAGTTTGTGTATCACAAGACTCATCTATGTTCACAACTTAAAAGAAGGTCTTTCCAATGACATCTCCCTCAATAAGCCCCAGTTGGCTTCCCTGGTGGCTCAGACGATAAAGCGTCTGCCTGCAATGCGGGAGACCGAGGTTTGATCCCTGGGTCAGGAAGATCCCCTGGAGAAGGAAATGGCAACCCACTCCAGTATTCTTGCCTTGGAAATCCCATGGATGGATGAGCCCTGTAGGCTATAGCCCATGGGATTGCAAAGAGTCAGACACGACTGAGAGACTTCACTTTCACTTTTCCTCATCTCTAAGAAGGGGATAACAGGAGCATCAATGAAGTAGGATTGATTTGAGAATTAAAAGAGAAAAGGAGGAAAAGCTCCAAGCACAAAGCCTTTCCTATAGTAATTACTCAACAGATATTAGTGATTATTTTTATTATTATCAAAGCCTTTGAACCATCTCCCACCTTTGTTCTCTCCTCCCACCCAGGCTGTCCCTACTCTTATGCTCTTACCTGGGCTCCCTAAAAGCCCCTTACTTGTCTTCTCGTACTGCAGTCTCATTCATTCCATCCACCTTTCATTACTGCTGTTGGAGTAAGCTTTCTACAAGTCCTTGAATCATGCCATGGCTCTGCTTAAAAACACCTGCTAGGGCATTCTCTGCTGACTCAGTGGTAAAGAATCCATCTGCCAACGCAGGAGACCTGAGTTTGATCTCTAATCCAGGAAGATGCCACGTGCTGCGGAGCAACTAAGCCCATGCACCACAACTACTGAGCCCCTATGCTGCAACGACTAAAGACCAAGCACCGTAGAGCCTCTGCTCTGCAACAAGAGAAGCCAATGCAATAAGTATTTTGTGCACCACAACTCGAGTAGCCTCCACTTGCCACATCTAGACCAAAAGTCCAAGGAACAATGAAGACCTAGCACAGCCAAAAGTAAATAAAATTATTTTTTAAAAAACACCTGCTGGATCACCACTGCCTTTAGTCTGTTGTCTTAGTCCCTTTGGGCCACTGAAACAAAAATACCATAGACGGGGTTCCTTATAAACAAGAAATTTACTTCTCACAGTTCTGGAAGCTAGGAAGTCAAGGTTTACATCACCAGCAGATGCAGTGTCTGGCGAGAGTCTGCTTCCCAATTCATAGACAGTCATCTTCTCATTGTGTCCTCACATAGCACAAACTCTGGGATCTCCTGTATAAGGACACTAATCCCATTCTTGAGGGCTCCAGCTTCTTGACCTCATCATCTCCCGCTTCCTAATACCATCATACTTGGAGTTAGATTTCAACATGTAAATGTTGGGGAGACACAAATGTTTAGTCCCTAGCTCCTAGGTTGTAAGACCCTTTATTTGGACTTGGCAACCATTCTTGGCCCCACGTCCTGCAGCTCCTCTCTAGACAGCTATGTTCTGGCCACAGGGCCAGTACTAGAGTGAAGTGAGAGAGTCACCTAGAGCAGAGGTCCCCCATCCTGGGCCATGGACCATTACCAGCAGGAGGTGAGCAGTGGGCAAGGAAGCAAACCTTCATCTGAGTTACTAGCGGCTTCCCATCACTCGCATTAACACCTGAGCCCCACCCCATGTCAGGTCAGCAGTGGCATTAGATTCTCAAAGGAGCGCAAACCCTACTGCACTTGAATCACCCCAAAACCACCCCCCAACTCCCACTCTGTGGAAAAATTGTCTTTCACAAAAATTGTCCTGGTACCAAAAAGATTGGGGAGCACTGATCCCAAAATTTAAGGAGACATTCTCTCTCTCTGGATTGCACATCATCAGCATGACCAGCCTCTGAAGAAGCTCTCCATGGGCAAAGGCTGCTACCCTAATTGTCCTCCCCTTTCTCTCCTTCCTCTCAGACTTCCTGAGTTCAAATTCTCATTGACTACAAAACTCAGAGCAAGCTACTTAATCTCTTTGTACTTCAGTTTCTTCTTCTACTGAAGCGCAGTCACTTCAGCTGTGTAACTCTTTGCTACCCTATGGACTGTGGCCAACCAGGCTTCTCTGTCCATGGGACATAGAGTTTCCACTCTGTCTATAGAGTGGAAATGATTTTTTAAAATATTCATCTCATAAAGCTGTTGTGAGGACTAATGAATTAATACATGTCAAATATTAGAAGAGAACCTAGCACCCAAGAAGCACTCACTGAATGTTAACTAAAACTACACACTCCACCATCCTGAAGTTTTCAAGTCCTCTAATGTTACAGCCTAAGTAAATATATGAATCTCAAGATACAAGAATTTACAGCTATTACACTGTCAATTAAAAAGAAGCCAGCTTCCCAAGGTAAGATAAAAGGAATTATGTCACCCCCAACCACCAGGACCCAGCGACTCCACAGAGACTGAGCCAGGCCTGACTTTGAGTGTTTGAGTGTTTCCTGCAGAGGCATGGGTCAACAGTGGCCTGCCACAGGGACAGGGGCTCTGCCTGCAGCAGACCTAGGATATGCAGCATGTGGCATAAGCCCCCTTGGAGGAGGTCACCATTAGCCCCACCATAAAGCCGCCGAGCAGACGATGCACAAACTGCAGAAGAATTGTATCAAAGAAATTCTCACACTGTTAAGAAAGTTCTTAAGGACCCACAACAGATTTCCCAACCTGGGGATCTGGCAAAGGGACTGAGAAATCCCAGGGAATTTGACTTTGGAGGCCAGTAGGATTTGATTACAGAACTTCCACAGGAATGGAGAAACAGACTCTTAGAGAGCACAAGCAAAACCTTGTGTGCACCAGCAGCCAGGAGAAAGAGGCAGTGTCCCTACAAGAGACCGAGCCAGACTTGCCTGTGAGTGTCCAGGAGTCTTTAGCAAAGGCATGGGTTGACAGTGGCCTGCTGTGGGGTCAGGGGCACTGAATACAACAGTGCAGGAGTAAGTCCTTTTGAAAGAGATTGCCATTAGCCCTACCATAGTTTGGTCTCAGGCTAAACAACAGGGAGGGAACACAGCCCAACCCATCAACAGAAAATTGGATTAAAGGTTTACTGAACATTGCCCCACCCATTAGAATAAGACCCAGATTCCCCACAGTTACTCTCTCCCATCAGGAAGCTTCCATAAGTTTCTTATCCTTATCCATCAGACAAAATGAAAACCACAATCACCGAAACCTAACTAAACTGATCAAATAGACCACAGCCTTGTCTAACTCAATGAAACTATGAGCCATGCTGTGTAGGATCACCCAAGATGAACAGGTCATGGCAGAGACTTCTGACAAAACATGATTCACTGGAGAAGGGAATAGCAAGCCACTTCAATATTCTTGCCTTGAGAACTCTATGAACAGCAAGAAAAGGCAAAAAGATATGACACTGAAAGATGAACTCCCCAGGTCAGTAGGTACCCAATATGCTACTGGAGATCAGTGGAGAAATAACTCCAGAAAGAATAAAGAGAAAGAATCAAAATGAAAACAACACCCAGTTGTGGATGTGACTGGTAATGAAAGTAAAGTCTGATGCTGTAAAAGAAAATGATGCAGAGGAACCTGGAATGTTAAGTCCATGAATCAAGGCTAATTGGAAGTGGTCAAATAGGAGATGGCAAGAGTGAACATCGACATTTTAAGAATCAGTGAACTAAAATGGACTGGAATGGGCAAATTAAATTCAGATGACCATTACATATACTACTGTGGGCAAGAACCCCTTAGAAGAAATGGAGTAGCCATCATAGTCAGCAAGAGTCTGAAATGCAGTACTTGGGTGCAGTCTCAAAAATGGCAAAATGACCTCTGCTCATTTCCATTGTAAACCATTCAATATCACAGTAATCCAATTCTATGCCCCAACCACTAATGCTGAAGAAGCTGAAGCTGAACAGTTCTATGATAACCTACAAGACCTTCTAGAACTAACACCAAAAAAAAAAAAGATGTCCTTTTCATCATAAGGGCCTGGAATGCAAAAGTAGTAAGTCAAGTGATACCTGGAGTAACAGGCACACTTGGCCTTGGACTACAAAATGAAGCAGCACAAAGGCTAACAGAGTTTTGCCAAGAGAACGCACTGGTCATAGCAAACACCCTCTTCCAACACAAGAGATGACTCTACACATGAACATCACCATATGGTCAATACTGAAATCAGATTGATTATATTCTTTGCAACCGAAAATGGAGAAGCTCTATACAGTCAGCAAAAAGAAGACCAGGAGCTGACTGTGGCTCAGATCATGAACTCCTTACTGCAAAATTCAGACTTAAATTGAAGAAAGTAGGGATAACCTCTAGATCATTCAAGTATGACCTAAATCAAATCCCTGATGATTATACAGTAGAAGTGACAAATGAATCCAAGGGATTAGATATGACAGAGTACCTGAAGAACTATGGATGGAGGTTTGTGACATTGTACAGGAGGCAACTATACATAGTCAACAAAGTGATCAAGACCATCCCCAAGAAAAAGAAATGCAAAAAGCAAAATGGTTGCCTGAGGAGGCCTTACAAATAGTTGAGAAAAGAAGAGAAGCTGAAGGCGAAGGCAAAAAGAAAAGATATACCCATCTTAATGTAGAGTTCCAAAGAATAGCAAGGAGAGATAAGAAAGCCTCCTAACGTGATCAATGCAAAGAAATAGAGGAAAATAATGGAATGGAAGGCTAGAGATCTCTTCAAGAAAGTTAGAGATACCAAGAGAACATTTCATGCAAAGATGGGCTCAATAAAGGAGAGAAACAGTATGGACCCAAACAGAAAATATTAAGAAGAGGTGGCAAGAATACACAGAAGAATTATACAAAAAAGATGCTAATGACTCAGATAACCATGATGGTATGATCACTCACCTATAGCCAGACATCCTGGAACATAAAGTCAACTGGTCCTTAGGAAGCATCACTATGAACAAAGATAGTGGAGGTGATGGATTCCAGTTGACCTCTTTCAAATTCTAAAAGATGATGCTATAAAGTGCTGTTGCAGCCACACGTTCCCGGAAACAAACTCACTCAGAAGGACGATTCAGGTAGTGAAGAGCAGTTTATTACACCACTGGGCCCAAGGCAGAGTCTCCTCTTAGCCAAGGACCCTGACCAGCTCCTGTGAATATCTTTTATACCCTATGTGTAGGTGCTCAAACCCATCTCCCCAAATTCCTTGAAACTTGCATAAACAAAGAAAAGTAGATGCAATCACAAAAGCCCCATCACTCATGTGTCATGTGCTTAAACAGTTAAACAACTGGTTATTAATCAATAAGCCCAGGGTTACACTCCGATAAGTATAGAAAAAAATTTATGACCTGTCCGGAGACAGGGGTGATTAGTATATGTTTTCTCTTAGGTGATGAGTAACCTAGATAGGACTCTCCAGGTTCCTTTGTCTGGAGTGGGTCTTATCCTTCTGTTGGTATGTCATTTCCATAGGCATTGAGCACAGAGTTCAGAGTCCACAGAAGAGGCAGCCAAGCATGGCCGGCATTGAACAGGATGGACTCCTAAGATGGAGTCCAGGCCCTACGGCCTCATCCTTCAGTGCTATCCTCAATATGCCAGCAAATTTTGAAAACTTAGCAGTGGCCACAGAGACTGGAAAAGGTCAGTTTTCATTCGAATCCCAAAGAAAGGCAATGCCAAAGAATGTCCAACTACCACACAATTGCACTCATCTCACACGCTAGCAAAGTAATGCTCAAAATTCTTCAAGGGAGGCTTCCACAGTACATGAACTAAGAACTTCCAGATGTTCAAGTTGGATTTAGAAAAGGCAGAGGAACCAGAGATTGTATTGTCAACATCCACTGAATCTTAAAAAAAAAAAAAAAAATAGCAAGAGAGCTCCAGAAAAAATCTGCTTCTGCTTTATTGACTATGCCAAAGCCTTTGACTGTATGGATCACAACAAACTGTGGAAAATTCTTCAAGAGATGGGAATACCAGACCACCTGACCTGCCTCCTGAGAAACCTGTATGCAGGTCAAGAAGCAAAAGTTAGCACTGGACATGGAACAACAGACTGGTTCCAAATTGCAAAAGGAGTATGTCAAGGCTGTATATTGTCACCATGATTATTTAACTTATGTAAGTCCATTTTGCAAAGTCCATCATGAGAAATGCTGGACTAGATGAAACACAAAGTGGAATCAAGATTGCCAGAAGAAATATCAATAATCTCAGATATGCAGATGATACCACCCTTATGGCAGAAAGTAAAGAGGAACTAAAAAGCCTCCTGATGAAAGTGAAAGAGGAGTGAAAAAGCTGACTTAAAACTCAACATTCGGAAAAATAAGATCATGGCATCTGGTCCCATCACTTCATGGCAAATAGATGGGGAAATAATGGAAAGAATGACAGACTTTATTTTCTTGGGCTCCAAAAGCACGGCAGATGGTGATTGCAGCCATGAAATTAAAATATGCTAGCACCTTGGAAGTAAAGGTATGACCAACCTAGACAGCATATTGAAGAGCAGAGACCTCACTTTTCTGAAAGAGGTCTGTCTAGTCAAAGCTATGGTTTTCCCAGTAGTCATGTATGGATGTGAGAGTTGGACCATAAAGAAAGCTGAGCACCAAAGAATTGATGCTTTTGAACTGTAGTGTTGGAGAAGACTCTTGAGAATCCTTTGGACTGCAAGGAGCTCAAACCAGTCAATCCTAAAGGAAATCAGTCCTGAATGTTCATTGGAAAGACTGATGCTGAAGCTGAAGCTCCAATACTTTGGCCACCTGACATGAAGAACTGACATCACTGACAGCATTGGAAAAGACCCTGATGCTGGGAAAGATTGAAGGCAGGAAAAGGGACAATAGAGGATGAGATAGTTGGATGGCATCACTGACTAGATGGACATGAGTCTGAGCAAGCCCTGGGAGTTGGTGATGGACAAAGAAGTCTGGAGTGCTGCTGTCCATGAGGTCACAAAGAGTCAGACACGACTGAGTGACTGAACTGACAACCTACTTTCTCAACTCCGTTGATTATACAACTGTCACTTACAATATCCATCTTCAGTGCAGTGTCCCTGGTGCTTTTTCCAGATTAGTTACAAGTCTTTCAGTTGCATTGCCAGGAATTCAACACAAACTGGCTTAAGCAAAGTAGGGAATTTGTTGGATCATTGTATTATTTATCCACTGTTATGTAACCAATTATGAAACTTGGCAGCTTAAAACAGTAAACTTCTATTATCTCACAGTTTCTATGGGTCAAGAATCTAGGCACACCTTAGCTGGGCACCTTGGCTCACAGTCCCTCACTAAGCTGCAGTCAAGGTGTCAGCCAGGACTACAGTCATTTCAAGGCACTCCCAGGGGAGGATTCATTTCCAATTTCACCTCCATGGCTTTTGGAAGGCCTCAAGGTCTCATCAACTATTGACATTAGTTCCTTGCTGGCTGGAGGCCATCCTTACAACATAATACCTATCTCCTTGCATGAGGCCAGGGAAGGATGGGGGTGTGAAGGGAGGGTAGAGAGGGTCAGCCCAAAATAGAAGCCGCATTCTGACCCTTCTGCCACATTCTACTCACTAGAAGCAAGCCACTAAATCCATCTCATACTCAAGCAGAGTTGATTACACCAGGGCATGTATTAGTTATCTCTACCAGGAGGTAGAGATCTTTAAGGGGCGTCTTCAGAGCCAAGTTTAGAACCGAAGTCTCCTGAGACTGAAGCACGTCATGCCTGTTATAGGTTTGCAAGCATTGTGAAGGTTAGTAATAGACTTGGGAGCACTACCCAAGCCTGAGCATATGGGAGGAGTCTGTGGTGCTGGGTATCAACAGCCCTCGCTGGGACAGCCACACACAGTTGCGGAAGCTGTGGTTAACTGCTTCCTCCTTCAGCCTGTGATCTGAAAGTAGATCGTCATGGCGAGCCCGAGGAGACATACAGATGACTGGGCTCTGCAACCTTTCTCCAATAAGCCACCAAAGAGTCAACTACACATATTCTCTCCCTGTCTATGGACCTCTCTCCTCTTCTGGCTCATGGGTAAGTCCACACTGTGGCCACTGGTATTCCCATGAGGCTGGTCACATTTTTGCTGGGGATTCTAGTTATTTAAGGGCTTCCCAGATGGCACAGTGGTAAAGAATCTGCCCGCCAATGCAGGACCCGCAGGAGCTGCGGTTTCCACCCCAGGGCTGGGAAGATCTCCTAGAGGAGGAAATGGCATCCTACTCCAGTATTCTTGCCTGAAAAATTCCATGGACAGAGGAACCTGGTGGACTACAGTCCTTGGGGGCACAAAGATTTGGACATGACTGAGCAACTGAGCATGGCACACAGCACTAGTTGTTAAAAGCAGGAAACTGTCTCCTTTTGGTGATTTTTCTGTGGGTTCCACCTTACTATGAGCTTTGTGTGTGTGTGTGTGAGTGAGTATACATAGTTACACACCATGAGGAGGTGAACCCCAGGTTCAGACTCTATTCCTCTCACTCTCACTTTTTCAGGATGAGAAATGCTGCACGATGAAGTTATTCCCTGTGCAATGTGGGTAAGACATACGGAGGGATACAGGAAACTTGTCCTGATAACAAGCCAGCTATCAGTTTCCAAGGGAGGGCCAGGACTGCTGCTGCTGTTACTGCTGCTAAGTCGCTTCAGTCGTGTCCGACTCTGTGCGACCCCACAGACGGCAGCCACCAGGCTCCCCCATCACTGGGATTCTCCAGGCAAGAACACTGGAGTGGGTGCCATTTCCTTCTCCAAAGCATGAAAGTTAAAATTGAAAGCAAAGTTTGCCCAGTCGTGCCTGATTCTTGGCGACCCCATGGACTGCAGCCCACCAGGCTCCTCCGTCCATGGGATTTTTCCAGGCAAGAGTACTGGAGTGGGTGCCATCGCCTTCTCCGGATAGGGCTGCTGGAGCTTCTTTTTATATCCTGCCTTGTTTATCACATGTTTGGAGGCTTCACTGGGGATCTGGAGATGGTCTGGTGGCCCTTAGCTTGTTGGCTTTTATCTGAATATCCTTTCTCCCCAACATTCTACCTCCCCATGATGGCCCAATTTCTGCTAGTTTCTAGGAACATTTCTCAGGAGCACGGCCTGAGCCACGTCTCTCCAGGGGGCGGAGCTGACCCAGTACCCAGGAAGGGGCTCAGCCACTGACGCAGTGGCAGCTGCTGTCCCTCTGGAATTCTGCTTCCTCATCAGGGATTTAGGGAGGCTAATGCAGGCACTAAGGACCTGACAGCAGTAAGGATGAAGTTAGTGACTGGGCAGGGAGGAGAACTCTAGAAAACTCTCAGATGCATGTACAGGGGTAGAGGGACCCTAGACCTCAGGCTGGATTTCAGTCTAGCCTCTCTCTACTTTCTATTTCATCTTTGTTCACCATAAGGACACCGGTAGCAGGAAGGCTATCTATATTCACACTCAGCTCTTGGGGTGCTTCCTGGTTGTGTTGGATAAACCTGGAATTAGCCACATTCAACGCATCCAGATGGTCAACACAGTGAATTTCAAACAGTTCAGGGCAAAGAGACATCTCCCTCTGTCTGACACCACTAGTTAGGGTGACCCCAAGCCTCACTGTTTTGGTCTAGAAAGCAGTTTTCTTGATGCTCTTGTGTTTCCAAGGAGTGATTTCAGTAACTTAAGAGGCAGTAGAGTGAACAAGTCCAACCCCCTGCCCCCAGCTTTAATATAGGGAATATTCAAAATTAAGTCCTTGTTCTATCATTTATCAGGTGTGTGAGCCTCTGTTTCTTAAGTGTAGAATATAAACAATAAGATTTACCATGCAAGACTGTTTTATAGATTAAGGATGTATGTGTAAATGCTTGACATACAGTTGGCGGAAGCTACGTTTGTTATTATAAGTACATTACGTTTGTTGTTATAAGTACATTATTCAGAAAATATTAGATTTCAGGGAACTAAGATGGCGGAGGAATAGGACGGGGAGTCCACACTCTCCCCAACAAATACACCAAAGGAACATTTAAATACCGAACAAACTCCATAAAACAACATCTGAATGCTGGCAGAGGTCTTCAGGCATCTGGAAAGACAGCCCATTGCTGACGAAAGAAGGTAGGACCAAAGGAAAAAAAAAAAAAAAGTAAAAAGAGAGGCAAAGAGGCGGGGACTGAGATTCATCTCGGAAGGGGAGCCTCGAAAGAGATAAAGGTTTTCGAACGTCAGGAAACATTCTCACTGGCGGATCTGAGAGATCTGAGGCGAATCTCAGAGAGCATAAAAGTTGGGAGTAGAAGCCAATAAATAGTTAAGCCCCTTTGAGAACGTCTCTAACCGCAAACTTCAACGGAGCGGAGCCCAGGCGCCCCATCCCCCACGAGCCAGTGGACTGCTCAGGGAGGGGCCGGCCACGCGCTTGGGGGAGGACTGAGATTGAACGCCTGGGGCAGACTGAGGGTCCTAACCGAGGGTGCTAACCGGAGATAGACCCCTGGGTAGCCTTCCCGAGGAAGACCCCCCCGCCAGGCTCACGCACAGAACAAAGGGCAGTGAGGACTTGGTCTGCTGTGTGAGACAGCCAGGTGGAACTGGACCGGCCCAGCCCCCGCCGGAGAGCGCCCCTGCGAGGCTTCTGCCCCCAAACCGCAGGCAGAATTGGGTGCTAGCCAAGACCTCTGGGGACTCTGGACAGTCGCCACCAGAATTCAGCGCTTCTCATATCTGAGAAAACGCCCCCAGCCGCACACTGAAAAAACCGAGCAGCTGGGCCTGGGTAGGGGAGAAGCCGCAGCCCCCAACTGCGTCACCAGAGTGCGCCGCCAGAGTCTGTCGCTGCACATCTGAGAAGACACGCCCAGCTGCAAGCAGAAAGAGCCGAGCGGCTGGGCCTGGGGAGGGGAGAAGCCACAGCCTCCAATTGCGTCATCAGAGTGTGCCGCCAGCCCAGAGCCTGAGCAGCGGGGGAGGGAAAAGCGCAGGCACCGCGAGCGGGCCAAACCCCAGAGCGCTGAATAGACACTGAAGGGGCCAGCAGAGGATGCCAAATCAAGCAGGATGAATCGCTTAAGAGCCCAACCAGGAAACTTTGACAAAACACACATCCAACCCCTCCCAAAGTGAGGAACCCCCACAATAAAGGGACAACACAGCAAGATAAACAAAATGAAAAGGCAGAGAAACACCCAACAGGTAAAGGAACAGGATAAATGTCCTCCAGACCAAACAAAAGATGAAGAGATAGGATGTCTACCTGATAAAGAATTCCGAATAATGATAGTGAAAATGATCCAAAACCTGTTAAATAAGTTGGAGCTGCAGTTCAATAACCTGCAGGAAAGGATTGAGAAGATGCAGGTAAGCTTTAACAAGGACTTAGAACAAATGAAAAAGAGTCAAAATACAATAAATAATGCAATAAATGAGATCAAAAATACCCTGGAGGGAACCAACAGTAGAATAACAGAGATAGAAGACAGGATAAGTGAGATAGAAGATAGAATGGCAGAAATAAATGAAACAGAAAGGAATAATGAAAAAAGAATTAAAAGAAATGAGGACAATCTCAGAGACCTCTGGGACAGTATTAAACGCACCAATATTCGAATCATAGGAATCCCAGAAGAAGAAGACAAAAAGAAAGACCATCAAAAAATTCTTGAAGAAATATTGGTGAAAATTTCCCTAAATTGGGAAAGCAAATAACCTCTCAGGTCCAAGAAACACAGAGGGTCCCAAATAGAATCAACCCCAAGCGGAACACCCCAAGACACATATTAATCAAATTAACAAATATCAAATACAAAGACCAAATATTAAAAGCAGTGAGGGAGAAGCAAATAATAACCCACAAGTGGAATCCCATAAGGATAACAGCTGATCTATCAATAGAAACGCTTCAGGCCAGAAGGGAATGGCAGAGCATTCTTAAAGTCATGGAAGAAAACAAGCTACAACCCCGATTACTGTACCCAGCAAAATTTCATTCAAATTTGAAGGAGAATTCAAAAGTTTTTCAGACAAGCAGAAACTGAGAGAATTCAGCAACACCAAACCAGCCCTCCAACGAATGCTAAAGGATCTTTCCTAGATAGGAAGCACGGATGGGATATATAATCTCGAACCCAAAACAATAAAATAGAAGAAATGGCAACAGGATCATATTTATCAATAATTACCTTAAATGTAAACGGGTTGAATGCCCCAACCAAAAGACAAAGACTGGCTGATTGGATACAGAAACAAGACCCCTATATATGTTATCTACAAGAGACCCACCTCAAACCTAGGGACACATATAGACTGAAAGTTAAAGGCTGGAAAAAGATATTCCATGCAAATAAAGACCAAAAGAAAGCAGGAGTGGCAATACTCATATCAGATAAAGTAGACTTTAAAATAAAGGCAGTGAAAAAAGATAAAGATGGACATTACATAATGATCAAAGGATCAATCCAAGAAGAAGAAATAACAATTATAAATATTTATGCACCCAACATAGGAGCACCACAATATGTAAGGCAAATGCTAACAAATATGAAAGGGGAAATTAGCAACAACACAATAATAATGGGAGACTTTAATACACCACTCACACCAATGGATAGATCAACTAAACAGAAAAGTAACAAGGAAATTCAAACTTTAAATGATACAATATACCAACTAGACCTAATTGATATCTATAGATCACTCCACCCCAAAACAAGGATTTTCACCTTTTTCTCATGCGCACACGAGACCTTCTCCAGGATAGATCATATCCTGGGCCATAAATCTAGCCTTGGTAAATTCAAAAATATTGAAATCATCCCAAGCATCTTTTCTGATCACAATGCAGTGAGATTAGATATCAATTACAGGAGAAAACCATTCAAAACCTCCAACATATGGAGGCTCAACAACACACTGCTGAATAACCAACAAATCACAGAAGAAATCAAAAATGAAATTCAGTTATGCATGGAAACGAATGAAAATGAAAACACAACAGCCCAAAACCTATGGGACACTGTGAAAGCAGTGCTAAGGGGAAGGTTCATAGCAATACAAGCTCACCTCAGGAAACAAGAAAAAAATAAAATAAATAACCTTACTTTACACCTAAAGCAACTAGAAATGGAAGAAATGCAGAAGCCCAGGTCTAGTACAAGGAAAGAAATCTTAAAGATCAGGGCAGAAATAAATGCAAAGGAAACAAAAGAGACCATAGCAAAAATCAACCAAGCCAAAAGCTGGTTCTTTGAGAAGATAAATAAAATTGACAAACCATTAGCCAGACTCATCAAGAAACAGAGGGAGAAGAACCAAATCAACAGAATTAGAAATGAAAACGGAGAGATCACAACAGAAAACACAGAAATACAAAGGATCATAAGAGACTATTATCAGCAACTATATGCAAATAAACTGGACAACCTGGATGAAATGGACAGATTCCTAGAAAAGTACAACTTTCCAAGACTAAACCAGGAAGAGATAGATAATATTAATAGACCCATCACAAGCACGGAAATTGAAACCGTAATCAGAAATCTTCCAAAAAACAAAAGCCCAGGACCAGATGGCTTCACAGCTGAATTCTACCAAAAATTTAGAGAAGAGCTAACACCTATTCTACTCAAACTCTTCCAGAAAATTGCAGAGGAAGGTCAACTTCCAAACTCATTCTATGAGGCCACCATCACCCTAATTCCAAAACCCGACAAGGATGCCACAAAAAAAGAAAACTACAGGCCAATATCACTGATGAACTTAGATGCAAAAATCCTTAACAAAATTCTAGCAAATAGAATCCAACAACACATTAAAAAAATCATACATCATGATCAAGTAGGCTTTATCCCAGGGATGCAAGGATTCTTCAATATTAGCAAATCAATCAATGTAATACACCACATTAACAAATTGAAAAATAAAAATCACATGATTATCTCAATAGATGCAGAGAAAGCCTTTGACAAAATTCAACATCCATTTATGATAAAAACCCTCCAAAAAGCAGGAATAGAAGGAACATTCCTCAACATAATAAAAGCTATATATGACAAACCCACAGCAAACATTATCCTCAATGGTGAAAAACTGAAATCATTCCCCCTGAAGTCAGGAACAAGACAAGGGTGCCCACTCTCACCACTACTTTTCAACATAGTTTTGGAAGTCTTGGCCACAGCAATCAGAGCAGATAAAGAAATCAAAGGAATCCAGATTGGAAAAGAAGAAGTAAAACTCTCTCTGTTTGCAGATGACATGATCCTCTATATTGAAAACCCTAAAGATTCTACTAGAAAATTACTAGAGCTAATCAGTGAATATAGCAAAGTTTCAGGATACAAAATCAACACACAGAAATCCCTGGCATTCCTATACACTAACAATGAGAAAACAGAAAGAGAAATTATGGAAACAATTCCATTCACCATTGCAACAAAAAGAATAAAATACTTAGGAGTATTTCTACCTAAAGAAACAAAAGACTTGTATATAGAAAACTATAAAACACTGATGAAAGA
The DNA here is from genome assembly GCA_007570785.1 of Antilocapra americana. Taxonomy (NCBI): domain Eukaryota; kingdom Metazoa; phylum Chordata; class Mammalia; order Artiodactyla; family Antilocapridae; genus Antilocapra; species Antilocapra americana. The sequence continues at coordinate 1,905,150 of ML663030.1, forward strand.
AATCAAAGAGCACACAAACAGATGGAGAAATGTGCCGTGTTCATGGATTGGAAGAATCAATATAGTGAAAATGAGTATACTACCCAAAGCAATCTATAGATTCAATGCAATTCCTATCAAGCTACCAGAGGTCTTTTTCAGAGAATTAGAACAAATAATTTCACAATTTGTATGGAAATACAAAAAACCTTGTATAGCCAAAGCAGTCTTGAGAAAGAAGATTGAAACTGGAGGAATCAACCTACCTGACTTTAGGCTTTACTACAAATCCACAGTCATTAAGACAGTATGGTGCTGGCACAAAGACAGAAATATAGATCAATGGAACAGAATAGAAAGCCCAGAGATAAATCCACGCATCTATGGACACCTTATCTTTGACAAAGGAGGCAAGAATATACAATGGAGAAAAGACAACCTCTTTAACAAGTGGTGCTGGGAAAACTGGACAGCCACTTGTAAAAGAATGAAACTAGATCACTTTCTAACACCATACACAAAGATAAACTCAAAATGGATCAAAGATCTAAGCATAAGAGCAGAAACTATAAAACTCCTAGAGGATAACATTGGGAAAACACTCTCTGACATAAACCAAAGCGGGATCCTACATGACCCACCTCCCAGAATATTGGAAATAAAAGCACGAATAAACAA
>ML663030.1:1907884-2034458 GCA_007570785.1 Antilocapra americana
GCATATACACCGAGGAAACCAGAATTGAAAGAGCCATGTGTACCCCAATGTTCATCGCTGCATTGTTTACAATAGCCAGGACATGGAAGCAACCTAGATGCCCATCAACTGACGAATGGATAAGAAAGCTGTGGTACATATACACAATGGAATATTACTCAGCATTAAAAAAAAAATTCATTTGAATCAGTTTTACTCAGATGGACGAAACTGGAGCCCATTATCCAGAGTGAAGTAAGCCAGAAGCAAAAACAACAATACAGTATATTAATGCATATATATGGAATTTAGAAAGACGGTAACGAGAACCCAGCATGCGAGACAGCAAAAGGAACGCAGATGTATAGAATAGACTCGTGGACTCTGTGAATGAGGGAAAGGGTGGGATGATATGGGAGAATGGCATTGAAACATGTTAATTATCATATGTCTAATCAATCACCAGCCCAGGATTGATGCTCGGGGCTGGTGCAATGAGATTTCCTGGGGGGAGGGAGGAGGGAGGGGGGTTCTGGAGGGGGAGTATATGTAAACCCATGGTGATATCATGTCATTGTTTGGCAAAACTAATAAAAAAAAAGAAATTTAAAAAAAAAAGAAAATATTAAAGGGTGGGCAAGTTAAATTCAGTTGTCACAGTCTTCAAACCCTCCCTTCAATAATTTGTCAAATGATGTAGTTCAAGATTAGATGGGTGAGACCTGCAACTCCTGAATGGGACCTACATAGCAATAGGATCTGACCTGCAGGAACCACATCCTGCTCCTCCCACTGACGTGTGTGAGTTTTTGTTTACCATTGCTGTGAGGAGAGACAAGGTCAAGACACACGCACATGCTCCCAGCCAAGACCTACCACCTTCTGGGCTCCCAGGATGAGGTAGTCAGTGCTCCCAGCCTCTATACTCCAGGGCATCATCTACCCAGAATCTGGGTTCTGCCACTGATCAACCCTGTAATCTCAGGCAAGTGGCTTAAACTCTCTAAATTTCAGTTCCTTATCAGGAAAAAAGGGCTGTTTATGAGATTTGTTTTGAGAATTCAAATGCGTGATTTCTACAAAGTGCCTCATACACACATAGCGATCATAAGCAGGGTCTTCCGGATGACAAGAGCTCTCTTTTGGACAACCTCAAGCCGCCATCACATCAGCTGAGCTCCTGTCTTCTGAATCTGCGCCAGAGTCCACCTGAACAGGCCCTCTCCCATCCAGGGTGTCAGTCCTGTGCCCTCCCCGGCAGCCTCTCCGGAAGGCCCAGGTGCTCGGCTGAGGGGGAGCCGGGCAGAGACCACTCCCCGGCCTGCACCAGTCTCCACGGCTTTAAGAACACATGTCAACTTTTCCCATCCCCCCAGCTATTCTTTGGCCTCGCCACTCTCTCCAGCATTCTCTACATGTTTTTCCACCTGAAATTCCTGGTGGGAATAGTCTGAGTCCTGAACCCGTCTGATTTAGCCTAGAGTTTACAGAGCGCTCTTGAGAGCCTTAGAAGCCTGGAATCTGGGAATCCAGGCCAAAGTCACTCAGCAGAGCTCACAAGGCCTCTCTGAGGGAATAAGCTGCTATAGCCAAGTGTCAGGCCTCTGGAAGCCTTGGAAACAATGGTTATCAGCGATCTGAGTCTTTCCTGAGATGAGGAAATCAGGTGCTTAATCAATGCTACCTACTATTCCCAACCCCAAGCCTTTTTCCTAAGGATAGACCAGATTTTCCTGGCCAAGCCAAAGTTAAGCTGAGATTTCCTGGACACTGAGGAAAAGGTAAGGTGATAATAGAGGTGAAAGATGCTTTTTTTTGTTCCCAATATTTTGTTATGAAAATTCTCAAACATACAGAAAACTGGAAAGAATTTTGCAGTAAACACTCAGATACCTCCCATCTCGGTTCTCCCATTGGGGTTTTACTTTTCTTGCTATATCACACACCTATTCATCTATCCACCAGTTCAGTCATTCATCAATGCATCTTATTTTTTTGAAAATCCTGTTTTTTTACTTCACTAGTCCTTTATGATTTATAGCAACCTGATTTTATTTCATCTCTAACACATTTCTGGAGGAAGATGGTACAGGTGGGACATTTCTAGCTTATAGATGAGTAAACTGATTCTAAGGGAAATTCAGAAGCTCATCCAAAGTCACGATTCTCATTTCCTTGTGGAAGAGAAGCATTTAAAGTCTTTTATACTGATTATTGCAGCTACATTCATGAGAGAGAATGTCAGGTGAGTGAATGAATAACTTTGCTAAGCAATGGACCTAGAGGGAGGACAGCCAAAATATCACCTCATTTCTCAACATCTATCATTGTCAACATGTGTTTTTAGAATGAATGAATGAATGCATGCGTGCATGCATGAATAAACAAACAAATGAATGAGTGCTGGCTAGAGATCCCAGCTGCTTCTCCAAGTCCATCTTTTGTCTCTGCAGGGCAAGGAGCCTCTGAAAAGGACTCAGCCTCAACAGTGGTGAAAGGCATTCTAGGAGGTTCAGCAATTCTCTCCCTGAACATTTCAGTGGATGCAGATATTGAGCACATCACCTGGAGTGGTCCCAAAGACCCTTTTGCTGTAACATTCCCAAGTGGAAATATTTTGTTTATAGACAAAAGCTACCAAGGGCGAATAAACATCACAGAAAACAACTCTTTGTCTATTAACAAGCTGACTCTGAAAGATGCTGGTTCATACAAAGCCTGGATAAACCAAAAGGAATCTAAAGTCATCAATGAGAAATTCATCTTACATATCTATGGTGAGTTCCAGAGAGCATGCGTGAATTTTGACCTTTTATTTTTAAAAGCAGTCTTTTTTTCCTCTCCAGGAATTTATCTAAGATGAAGAGAACAATGATATTGGCCATTTTCACCCAATTCCATAAATGCAGATGCCAAGAGTGAAAAACAACCAAAATACAGTTAAGAGCCGTTTGGAGTCTCTCTGTTAATATCCTTTATCCCTCTGTATTAGCTTGTTAGAGTTGCCATAACAAAATATCACAAACTGGGTCATTTAAACAACTGAAATTCATTTTCTCACAATTTTGGAGGGTTGCAGTCCAAGATCAAGGTGTCAGCAAGCCTGATTCCTTCTGAGCCTCCCTCCTTGGCTTGCAGATGGCCAGCGTTTCGATGTGCCCTCCTGTGGTGGGCCCTCTGTCTGCACTGTCTGGGTCTTAGTCTCCTCTTTTTACAGGGACACCAGTCATACTGGATTAAGGCCCACATTACAGCCCTTCTTTGACTTACTTATCTCTTTAAAGGCTCCGCCTCCAAATACAGCCACATTCTGAGGTACTAGGGATTATGACTTCAACACAGGAATTTTTATTCAGCCCACTGAATAAAAATAAAAATAGCACTGTGGTCTCTGGTCCCCCAAAACTCATGTCTTCACCACAAAATACATTCACCTCATCTCAACAGTCCCCAGAGTCTTAACTGATTCCATCATCAAGTTCAAAATCTTATCTAGACATCATCTAAATCATATGTAAGTGAGATTTGAGGCAAGGTTCCTCTCCAGTTATGGACCTGTGAAATCAGACAAGTTACCTGCTTTCATGTTAGCACAGGCACACGATAGACACTTACATTCCAAAAGGGAGGAATTGGAAAGAGGAAAGGGGTCACAGGTCCCAAGCAAGTCTAACCCTATTAAGGCAAATTCCATTAGATTTTTTAAAATTTTATTGGGCTATAGTTGATTTATAACGTAGTGTTAGTTTCAGATGTACAGCATAGTAACTCCGTTATACTTGTACGTATAGCCAGTCTTTCTTAGATTCTTTTCCCATATAGGCCGTTACAGAATGTTGAGTGGAGTCCCCATGCTATCCACAGGGAACTAGACCGCAGTTCCCTGTGCTATCCAGCAGGTCCCTGTTAGTTAGTCTGTTTGGTACGTACTACTGTGTATGTGTCGATACCAATCTCCCAGTTTACCCCTCACGCTCTTACCCCTGGTAACCAGAAGTCTATGTTTTATATCTGTAACTCTATTTCTATTTCAAGGATAAGTTCATCCTTAAGATTCCATGTATAAGCGACCTCATATGATGCCTTTCTCTGACTTACTTCACTCAGTATGACAATCCCTAGGCCCATCCGTGTCGCTACAAATAGAATTCTTTCTTTTTTTTTATGACTGAGTACCACATCTTTTTAAGGTTCTAGAACCACCCCCACCACAGTCCCTGGGCCTGCAGCCTTTAGACCCGTGATGCCAGTGGCAGACCTATTAACCTCTAAGCTTCCCATGGGGTCATTCTTCCCTTTCCCTGAAGGATAAGGGATGACCTCCGCTGGATATCTCTACTGGCTCATTCTTGAGAACCCTCCAAATCTGATAGCCTTCCTTCATTTAGTGCCGTGTGTGTCTGTTCAGTCCAAGCTGGCAGAATTTCTACTTGGATAGTTGATTAGGTCCATGAGTCACACCATCGTCTACCCATCCACTCAGCATTTTATCCAGACACAAACTCTCATTTTTTTTAGCAATATAGATAGGCTGAGACTTTTCCAAATCTTCAAATTCTGGTTTCTTCTTGCTTAACAATTCTTTCCTCAATTTATCTTTCCTTTCTGACATTTTACGACAAGCAAAAGGAGAAAACAGGTTTGCTGGGTAGCTCAGTTGGTAAAGAATCCACCTGCAATGCAGGAGACTTGGGTTCAATCCCTGGGTTGGGAGGATCCCCTGGAGGAGGGCATGGCAACTCACTCTAGTATTCTTGCCCGAAGAATTCCACAAACAGAGGAGCCTGGCCGTCTATGGCCCACGGGGTCGCAAAGAATCGGACTCAACTGAGCAACTAAGCACAGCACAAAGGGGAAAACAAGTAGAGCCCTCAGCACTTTGCTTGGAGATCTCCTTAGCTGAATACTTAAATGTTCAAAAGTAGAACACAATTTATCTAAGTTCTTTGCTGCTTTATAATAAGTATCACTTTTCCTCCAATAACATGTTCTTCATTTTCAACTAATACCTTACCAGGAACACCTTTAATGTTTATATTTCTACCAATGTTATGTTGATCATGTATGTCTATCTCTGAGATAAAAGAGGCTTTCTCTACAGCTGTCTTCTTTCCTTTTAAGCTCTTACCAGAATCACATCTAACATCCCTATTTCTATGAAAACAATCTAGGCTTTTTCTCACATGTATCTTAAAACTCTTCCAGCTTCTATCCATTAACCGGTCCCAAAGTCACCTCAACATGTTTGGGAATTTGTCACGGTAGCGCCCCAGATCTGGTGCAAAAGTCTGTATTGGTTTGCTAGGGCTGTCATAACAAAACAGCACAGACCAAGTGACTTAAACAAGGAAGATTTGTTTTTTCACAAGTCAGAAGGCTTGCTAAGATGTCAGCAGGTTTGGTTTCTTCTGAGGCCTCCTTCCTTGGCTTGCATGTCCTCAGATGGTTGTCTCTGTTTGTGTTGTCTTTATCTCAGTCTCCTCTTCTTTTTTGTTTCTTTAATTTTAATTTATTTATTTTAATTGGAGGCTAATTACTTTACAGTATTGTAGTGGGTTTTGCCAAACATCACCATGAATCAGCCATAGGCCCACATGTGTTTCCCATCCAAAACCTCCCTCCCACCTCCCTCCCCATCCCTTCCCCCAGCATCATCCCAGCGCACCAGTCCTGAGCACCCTGTCTCTTGCATCGAACCTGAGCCAGGGGTCCATTTCACATATGATAACATACATGTTTCAATGCTACCTTCTCAAATCACCCACCCTCCCCTTCTCCCACAGAGTCCAAAAGATGTTGTTTACATCTGTGTCTCTTTAGCTGTCTTGCATATAGGGTCATCGTTATCATCTTTCTAAATTCCATATATATGCATTAGTATACCGTATTGGTGTTTTTCTTTCTGACTTACTTCACTGTGTATAATAGGCTCCAGTTTCATCCACCTCATTAGAACTGATTCAAATGCATTCTTTTTAATAACTGAGTAATATTCCATTGTGTATCTGTACCACAGCTTTCTTATCCATTCATCTGCCGATGAACATCTAGGTGGCTTCCATGTCCTGGCTATTATAAACAGTGCTGTGATGAACATTGGGGTACACGTGTCTCTTTCAATTCTGATTTCCTCTGTGTATATGCCCATCAGGGGGATTGCTGGGTCATATGGCAGTTCTACTTCCAGTTGTTTAAGGAATCTCCACACTGTTCTCCATAGTGGCTGTACTAGTTTGCATTCCCACCAGCAGTGTAAGAGGGTTCCTTTTTCTCCACATCCTCTCTGGCATTTATTGCTTTGTAGACTTTTTGATAGCTGTCATTCTGACTGATATGAGATGGTACTTCACTGTGGTTTTGATTTGCATTTCTCTGATAATGAGTGATGTTGAGCATTTTTTCTTGTGTTTGTTAGCCATCTGTATGTCTTCTTTGGAGAAATGTCTGTTTAGTTCTTTGGCCCATTTTTTGATTGGGTCATTTATTTTCCTAGAATGGAGCTGCAGGAGCTGCTTGTATATTTTTGAGATTAATTCTTTGTCAGATGCTTCATTTGCTACTATTTTCTCCCATTCTGAAGGATGTATTTAAATCTTGCTTCTAATTTCCTTCATTGTGCAAAAGCTTTTAAGTTTAATTAGGTCCCATTTGTTTATTTTTGCTTTTATTTCCATTACTCTGGGAGTTGGGTCATAGAGGATCCTGCTGTGATTTATATAGGAGAGTATTTTGCCTATGTTTTCCTCTAGGAGTTTTATAGTTTCTGGTCTTATGTTTAGATCTTTAATCCATTTTTATTTTATTTTTGTGTATGGTGTTAGAAAGTGTTCTAGTTTCATTCTTTTACAAGTGGTTGACCAGTTTTCCCAGCACCATTTGTTGAAGAGACTGTCTTTTCTCCATTGTGTATTCTTGCCTCCTTTGTCAAAGATAAGGTGTCCATGTGTGCTTGGATTTCTCTCTGGGCTTTCTACTTTGTTCCATTGATCTATATTTCTGTCTTTGTGCCAGTACCATACTGTCTTGATGACTGTGGCTTTGTAGTATAGCCTAAAGTCAGGCAGGTTGATTCTTCCGGTTCCATTCTTCTTTCTCAAGATTGCTTTGGCTATTTGAGGTTTTTTTGTATTTCCATACAAACTGTGAAATTATTTGTTCTAGTTCTCTAAAAAATACCATTGGTGGCTTGATAGAGATTGCATTGAATCTATAGATTGCTTTGGGTATACTCATTTTCACTATATTGATTTTTCTGATCCATGAACATGGTATATTTCTCCATCTATTTGTGTCCTCTTTGATTTCTTTCATCAGTGTTATATAGTTCTCTATACATAGGTCTTTTGTTTCTTTAGGTAGATTCATTCCTAAGTATTTAATTCTTTTTGTTGCAATGGTGAATGGAATTGTTTCCTTAATTTCTCTTTCTGTTTTCTCATTGTTAGTGTATAGGAATGCAAGGGATTTCTATGTGCTAATTTTATATCCTGCAACTTTTTCTTTTAAGGTCCCCTATGTTGGACTAGGGACCATCCTAATGACCTGATTTTAAATTTACTACCTTTGTTTCCAAATACAGTCCTATATTCAATCACACTTCGAGGTACTGGGGGTTAAGACTTCAACATATGCATTTGGGGGGGGGACAAAATTAAGCCTATTGCTTAATTTTTCTATCATACTGTTTGACCCTTTTGACTGATTTGTAGGGAGCTCTGTGTATATTAAGGAAATGGAATTCTATGAAGTTAAGAGAAACAGAAAGAACCAACTTAATATATACTAATATACAACAATTTCCAAAATATATTATTAAATTTTTTAAAAGCTTCAGGACTATATGTATAATATGCTATCATACATGTGTCTATAACTAGAATATCTCTGAAAAGATCAGCAAGAAATTCATAACACTAATTCCCTCCAGGAACAATAATTCCTAGGGAGAAAAATTAGGTGGCTAGGGCAAGAGAGCTTGTTTCTTTGTGTGTGTGTATGTATACCTTTTGTATCTTTACCATTTCAAATTTATATATTGCCTATTCTCCAAAAAAATGAAGTGAACTTAGATACACACACACATACACACACATTGTGAACGGAGGAGATGGAACAAAAGGGAAGGAGAGGACAAGGAAGAAAGTCTAAAAGCAAAATGGGTTCCAGATTTAGACTAAAAGGCAAGGGCAACTCAAATTATAGCGGCAGAGTTTCCAACTCCTTAGAGCCTGAGGCTGGCTCAATTTGTTCATTTACAAATATTTACCAAAGATTCATGAGTGCCTTTCATGGGTCAGGCAGGTGCTGGATGTTCAGGTATGGATACTGTCTCTGTCTTTAAGGAATTCACAGACTGGTGGAGGAGAGAGAGTATTCAGACTATTGTCATGTTGAGTTACAGTGATAACACCTGTAGAGGGTAGGAGGTAAGCACAGAGGAAAGGCACTCAACCTTTGTGGGAAACTAAGTAAAAAAGGAAGAAAAACGTCCCGCCGGCACAGACAATTCTGACCTCTCCCTTCTGCCCTCTGCTCCTCTACCATCCCTATCTTTTTTCCTGAGCTCTTTCCTGCTGGGGAAGCTATCAGAGCAGTCTTTTCATTGCCATTGTCCTTGCAGAACAGCTGCAGGAGCCCCAAGTCACCATACAGTCTGTGAACATGTCTGAGAACGCCTCTTGCACCATCACCCTGGCATGCTCTGTGGAGGGGCCAGGGGAAGATGTTCAGTACAAGTGGACTTCGAAGGATCCTCGTGTTTCTGAATCCTGGCATCACCCTACTCTCACCGTCTCCTGGTTGCCCTGTGACGCAGAGCTACCTTACACCTGCACAGCCAAGAACCCGGTCAGCCAGAGCAGCTCCCACCCTGTCCATGTCTCGCAGTTCTGCACAGGTAACTGGCTCCACTAAGGCCCAGAAATAGTCTAAGCAGCTATAGAGTCTAAACCCTAGGATTCTGGCAGGACACAGATGAAGTAGAGAGATAAGAGAACAGACTTGCAGATCCCTTTTTCTCTACCCTCAAGAGGCTAAGAGAGACTGACAGGAGACTTAGGCACTCCCAGGGCACTGTGAAACCCTCAGAGGCTGCAGAGAGAGGGAAAGAAAGTATGGATGCAGAAATCTAGATTGCTCTTTGCTGGGGTAGGGGTATCTCCTAGGGTGTCCTCAAAAGGGCAGAGAGGCAGGAGAGGCCTGGGTACGAACTAGGCAGAGCCAGGTGCTTACTTGTGCATGACAAGCAGCCATGGAAAAGCAGCAGGGATGCCTCATCAGAAAAGGGGGGAAGGGATCCTGGACAGGAGGGTCTCTGGGACTTCAGTCCCTTCAGGCAGCTGAGGGTCAAGGGGTCAGGACCAGTGGCTGAAATTGCAATATCTCATCTCTGACTACAGATCTAGGAGCCTCCAGAGGAGGACCAATGGGGGAGACGGTGCTGGGGGTCCTGGGGGAGTCCATCACCCTGTCCCTGGCACTCCTGGACAGTCAGCATGTAGACAATGTTGTCTGGATGTTTAACACGTCTGTTATCAGCAAAGAGTGGAGAGAAGAAGCAACAGCCAATCAACTCAATGAGTTCAAGGATCTGGATCAGAACACAGTGTGGGTGTCGAGCCAAGACTACTCTCTAAAGATTGCCCAGCTGAAGATGGAGCACACTGGCCTCTACCACGCCTATGTGTGCTCAAATGCCAGGGTTGCCAGCGTGAAACACATCAATCTGCGCATCTACCGTGAGTTTCTGAGTTGAGCACCCATCATTAGATTCCTTTCCTGAAAGATTTCTCTCTCTGCCACCTATCCCACCTCCCTCTTCCTACAAAATGCCTCAGACCTCTAGGATGACTACTCAGTTCACACCAGTCAGTTCACAGGAGGACAATACAACCAGCAGATGGGCAAAATCTGCCTGCTCAGAGCCCCCTTCTTCTAGGCTTCCAGTTAAGCCTCAACTAAGCAACTTTCGGTACTTGCCCTGTCCTCCTGCATTGATTACTGGGTGGGATCAGGAACTCTCTAACACGTATTTTTATAGAACATTGCAATTTTATATAAAAGCAAAGCTGACTGGGGTAAAATCATAGAAGACTGTGGAGAAAGCCTTTAATATCCTGTGAGCTCCAAGAGCTTGGAAGGGCATTCAGCTTCCCTAAGTGTGAGGGACAGAACTCACAGTCTCCCTCCTCCACCTTGGGCTTCACTGGAGCTTGGCTGGACAGTTTGTATAATTTTTATTTGCCAGCTCCTTCACCTGTACCATTCAGACAGGGTCAACCTATTTCCTGCCTGGCCGTGTTGGTGTCTCAATACTTGGGAAAGGAGTCACAATCTATGATCCTGTTAAAATATGCAAGTCAGCTAGTTCACACCTATTGTTGCCTACTGTGACTCAAATATCAAAGAACCAGGAAGAAAATCAAGTAAAAGGAATAAGAAACTGGGAACAAAGGGTGCCAGCCATATGTTGCTTTTAAAATTGCTAGTATTTATTGAGTACTTACTCTGTGACAGTGCTCTGCTCTCCTTTCTATATTCCTTGTGCTTACCTGTGCTGATTGGTTTGCTTGCTCTTCATGGTACACCAAACAGAATGATGCAGTGTGTCTTTTCACCTCTCATTAACTCCTCTCAGCATCAAACGATAAGCTGAGGTTTCATAGCAACCAAAGGAAAGGTGAACCTTCCCAGCCCTAAGGCAGTGTCAACGCACAACTTCATGAATATATTTTGAATGGTCCCTGCCCAGTGGGCGGGCCTGACTCCTGTCTCCTCACCCAGAGAGGCTGAAAAAGCCAAAAGTCACGAGGAGCCTTGGGCTCACAAAGGACGGCATCTGCAAGCTCAGCCTGACATGCGCGGTGGAGGACAGTGGGCACAGCGTGACATACGGATGGACCCCTCTGCCCAAAGGAGCTGCCATTTCCCAAGGGGGAGCTCACCTCAGCATCTCCTGGAGAAGTGGGGAAAAACACCCCAACTTCCCCTGCACAGCCAGCAACCCTGTCAGCAACAGCTCCCGGCAGTTTCTTTCTAGGGATCTCTGTCCAGGTTGCTCCCCATCTCTGTTCAGCCAGACCTCAGAGCCTTGGGTCCTTGGACCCAAGAGTTTTCCTTCTGAGTGGTTCCTTATGAAGTGCCGCAAGCAGAGTGAGAGTCTTTAGAGCAGCACATGCCAACAGAAATATGACAGAAGTCACATAGGTAATTTAAATTTTTAACTCATATGGAAAAGGCAAAAACAAAGGTAAAATTAATTTTAATCATATATTTACCCAACATATCCAAAATATCATCCTTCAACATGTAATCAATACAAAGAATTATTCGTGCCAAAACTTGCATTTCAGTTTGTATGAAGCCTTTGAAATCCAGGATATACTTTACCCTTATGGTACACCTCAATGAAGATGCTAAATTTTCATGGGAAGTACTCAGATTCATAAAATCTGTATTCAGATTTCATAAAATTTGCCATTGAAAAAATGTATTTATATACAACTTGTTCCAAATATACTTAACAGTTTTTCGATTAGGAATTAACTGTTTTAAATTTTAATTTTAATTAATTTAAATTAAATAGTTTAATTCCTCAGTCATACTAACCAAGATCACACAGCAAAAGCAGAAATGAGATTCTGGATTCTGTGCTTTGCTCTTCCCTAGGGAGAAGTAGTGGGGGGAAAAAAGGAAGGTCACCCAGGGTGTGAAAATGCTGAGTCAGGCTGTGACTGGCAAATGAGTTTAGAGCCCTGATCAATAGTAATCTGGACTCACTACCTAGAACTCTCCTTATGCCATTTTTAGAGAAGGGCAGTGATATGATGGATAAGGGTGTTTTAGAGTCTGGCAGCCTGCATTCAAGTCCCAGCTCAGGTACTCTGTGACACTGGGCAAGACAAACCTCTCTATCCAGGGATGGTGCCTGCCTTACTGCTATAATTTCTTGCCTTGAGGATGACTGCTCAATAAACAATTATAGAATGAATGAATGAAAAGGAACATTTTCTGCAATAGTGTGGGATTATAAGAGGCAGGTAGGATGGCCATTCTGTTCTATCCACAGTTTGCCCTAACTCTCTTATTATTTATACTAATATTCCCCGTTTCCTCTTCACAGGACCTGAGAGAAGCACAGAGTTTTGGATTGGGCTCTCCATGGTGGTTCTTTTCATCCTTCTGGGCTTTGGGATCTCTGGCTGGTGCTTTTGGAAGCAAAAAAGACGATGTGAGTTTCTGAGATCAGTGACATCTGCCAGCACTAGGCCATTTCCTTGGGGCCTTTGGAGACATCCTTGTCCTCTTATAATCCCCTCCTACCCCTTCTCTCTCAAGACCTCATTTCTTCTCTGAGTGATCAGGCAGGGGTGTCAGTGGGGACTACTTAGCTGCAAATAATTGAAACCCAACCCAAACTAGCTTAGACAAAAAAGGATGAGGAGAAACACAAGGGGAGTGAGTTGTTATCTGAGGGCTTATATGATCAATATTTGGGGAAGGAAGAGAAGAGCTGGCCTAGAGACAAACATCACCAGAGACTCAGAAGTCACTAGAGCGCTCTGTCTTTCATCCCCATTTTCCCCTTTGAGCCAGCTTAGCTCTCTTTCTTCAGCCAACTGAAGGGCAGGGTGGGTAGAATGTACCAAGACAGAGAAGCTAGTAGCTCCAGACTCACATGTACTAGTAGTTCAGACACCAGGAGGGAGAGAAAGGTGTTTCCCCACCAACTCCAATTTGAAGAACCTTAGAAACCTGATTGGCTTCACTTAAGTCATGCGACCATTGCTTGGACTAACCACTGTGGGCAATAGGATGAACTTTTGTGATGGCAGCTCTTTCAGGAATATTGAAGGGAGATGGAGTGGTTTCCAGGAAGAACCGATTGGTTAGCACACAGGGTCCCTGGAAGAATTACTGTGAGTCAGCACACCAAGCTGATAAGTGGCGACCACAGAGGGATTATAGCTCTCCCTTCCAGAGAGATGGCAGGAGGCTCCAGAGCATTCTCCTCAGCTGAAAATGGCCCTAGACTCTGGCCATCCCTTCCTGTGGGCTTGTGCTCACATCGGGGTTCACCCTCCTCCCAAAAGCCTTTTCCCTGTCTGCATCTTCAGAAACCTGTCTCCCTCTCCTCTGACTCACAAACTCAGAGGCTCTCTCTTCTCACAGCCCCACTGACTCCTTCTCTCACTTGGTTTTCCAGGTTCAGCCCCAGCCTTCAGTTCCAGTCAAGCTGAGACCTCTGTTGACACACCAGGTAATGTGTCACCCATGACACAGGCTATGGGGTCCCAGGCCACAGGGAAGTTCCAGAGCACGGCTACTCAGAGTGTGGTCTGCATGTGAGTGTGACTGGCAGCACGAGTATCCCCGGGAGCTGGTTAGAAATGCAAATCTTGGGCACCACCCCGTAATACTGAACATGAATCTGTATTTTAACAAGATCTGTAGGTGAATCAGAAGACTGTTAAAGTTTGAGAAGCAACATGTTAAAGGAAGGAGATTTGGGGAACAAAAGACACAAGGAGGCTGGACTCCTGAAAGATGGTAACCAGAGCTAGAAGTGTGCCCCATGACGAGGATGAAGTTATTGGCTCCACTCCAAGGATGGAGAAACAAAGACCAGATGCAATAGTAAACCTGTGACAGAAGCAAAATTAAAACTTCATTAAAATTAAAACTCATAAGACTTTCTAGTTACCTATTACCCAAGAGTATTACTGAGGCAGTGGTTTTCCAATTTTTGAAAAAGCTAAGGAATGCTTTCTTCAAACAAAATAGTATGCAACACCCCAAAGGCACAATGCATGTAAAAGTGGAGCTGTTCAACTGAGCTTTGGGATGGAGAGCTGAGATGCCTGCACCCTACTCTCCCACCCCAGAATCTCAGTGTTCTAAATTGCCACCTTGAACTCTGGCGCTCTGGAGTTCTAAGGAATCCCCAAACCCTGACCACTCAGGCAAACCCTTCTTTTAAAAAGCCCTGTGTCACCTCTCATGGAGGGGATGCCCCAAGGCGGTAGAGGAGGAGGAGGGCCTGTTGGGGGGAGCCAAGGGCTCAGTGTCTAACACTGTAGCCTTTTCTGATAGGAAAGTGTGACCAAGAAAAAAGGGGCAAGAAACGGAAATAAATCTGGACTTTGGAGATTCCCATCAGCTTCCGCCTTAGAGCTGGCGGGACAGACCCTGGTCTCCACTAGCCTGAGCTCTCCTTCCTTGGCATCCTGGGCACAGGAGGAAGAGTGAACAAGTACTGGGGACAGCACTGCCCTCCGTGCCTCTGCCGCCCCCCACCACCTCTCCTCAGAGCCCAAGTCCTGTCCTTTCCTTTCTCCATTATCTCTTCAGCTTCCTTGTCTCTAAACACTCTGCCACTGCCTGATTTCAGGCTGTCACCAATTATTTGTTTTATTGAATAGGTTCTTTTCTTTTTTAATTGAAAAGTCAAATATTCACATGGTATAAATTAAAAATATTCTCCTCCTTCTAAATCCCAATGACCAGGTATTTCCCTGAAAAGACCTCCATTGTTGACATAGATGTTTACATCCTTTGAGAGCATTTTCACGCATTTACAAGCTGTGTATTTTTCCTTTGATCACATATGTGAGAGTAATCTATCACATTTTTCTGAGTCTGCTTTTTTAACTTAATTGTAGGTTAAGACCGACTCTCATTTATTCCATTCTACAGATATACCTTAACAAGTCTTTATTAACAGACATTCCCATTCCTGGTAACTTCTTCTCTAAAATATTATAATAGTTTCCTAACTAGCCATTCCCTCTCCAAATTTTTTTCCTTTTTAGCCCTTCTGCTCCCACTTTGCAAAGCTCAATTATGACTGTTCTATAAGCATCAATGGCTCCTTGTGGTCTTCGTCTGTAACTCAAAAGGCAAGATAACCTAGTGGTCATGTGTGTAAATTCTGTGTGTATTTGCTTTTGGCTGTGTTAGGTCTTCGTTGTGGCACGCAGGCTCTCTAGCGGTGGCGCGGGCTCCGGGGCACGCGGGCTCTGTGATGTGTGGTACGCAGGCTCTCTAGCCAAGGAGCATGGGCTCAGTAGTTGCGGTGCACAGGCTTAGTTGCCCTGCGGCCTGTGGGATCTTAGTTTCCCGACCAGGGATCCAACCTGCATCCCCCGGTTGGAAGACACATTCGTAACCACTGGACCAGCAGGGAATTCCCAGGTGTGTAAGATCTGAGGTCAGATAATACTGTGTTTCAATCCGAGCTCTCCTCCTTTTTAGTGATCTTGGGCATTTCAGTCTCTAAACCTTAGTTTCCTTACTTTGCCAAATGAGGGCACCATCCTCTCAGCATTGCTCTGAGGACTGCACGGGACAACAGGGAGTCCACAGTCTGCACTCAGTAGATCACTGTGTGTCGGGGAGAAGCACAAGGGACAAGCTCAGACATGTCCGACTCTTTGTGACCCCATGGACGGTAGCCCACCAGGCTTCCTCTGTCCATGGGATTCTCCAGGCAAGAAGAATCCTTGCCTGGAGCGGCTTGCTGTTTCCTTCTCTAGGGGATCTTCCTGACCTAAGAATCGAACCTGCATCTCTTGTGTCCCCTTCACTGGCAGACACATTCTTTACCACTAGCGCTACCTGGCCTCCCAGGTAGATCAGTACTATTATCACTCCATATTGGGCCAGGTCACCTTTAGTCTACTTTTTTCCTATGTAAAACTCATAGAGGGCAGTATTGAGTAGCAAGTTAAGAACATCAGGGACCAGACTACCTGCATTCAAATCCTGGCCCTGCCACTTAAACTTGGGCAAATATTCAACCTTAATGTGCTCCGTTTCTTCATCTGTGAAACATAAATAAGGATCGTTATTATCTCTGTTTAACGGGGTTTTATGCAGCTTGAATGAATTTGTTCATAAAAAGCACTGTTTTTAGAACAGCACCTGACACACATTTGGCACCTAAAAAGTGTAAGCCATTATTATTCTACATGTAGATCCAATGGGTTGATTGATACACCCCAAAGGCAGCAGAGGTCCACCCAGTTGCTTATAGCAGCCGCCCATTCAGATTGTCCTATGCCCAAACCAGGTAGTTGCTAAATATTTTAAATATCATCCTTTCCCAAAAGAGAGGGTGCCTCACGTTTCATACCTGCCTTTAACCATGCTGTTCTCTCCACCAAGAAGACACTTGTGCTCATCGAAGTCCCAGGGTGAAAGCCCGCCTTAATTCCATCATTTCATAAGCTCTTCTCTGCTTGCGAACTGGAGACCACGTCCTCTCACTCATGCACTTTCCTCGTACTTTTCCTATGCCGTTGTCAGAGCTGGCCTTACATAATTTGATTTATGTATGTATCTGACTCCCAGGTAGACGGTGTACTCTGTCAACATCAGGTCTAATTCACCTTTATGTTTCCCCAGAATACCTGGTTTACTTTATTCAACAAGGCCAGTTCTGCTCAATGAGGGCAGCTAAGTCCATCCCATGCCACACTCGATGAATGTTTACCAAATGAATGGATAAGTGAGTGCTTGAAAGAAAGGAGGAAGGGGGAAGGGGATGGAGCCTCATGAGGGAAGACAGGAAAAGTTGCCTTCTGCTCCAGTTCGCTAGGCCTCATCTGGGGTAGGAGTCAGAGCAGCTTGAATCCTTTCACAAAGCCAGAGAGAGGAGGGTGCTGGTACATCCTTTACCAATCCTGAACAATGTGTCCCAGAGCCCACTGCTGGCCACACACCACACTTCATGCTTTCCCAAGGATATGAGAAGCTGGACACTGTCCCTAAGACTGCCAGGCACGCCTCCGACAGCAGCTCTGACAGCAAGGGGACAACTGAGGAGGATGGGGCGAGGACAGGGATGCACCAGCCCATCAGTGGACGAGACCGGGCATGTGAGTCGGCCTCTCGGGAGGACGCCGGACTTGACCAGGACTCCGAGGGCCGAGCTGAGTATGACCTCGTCACTCCAGATGACAGGGCACCGGCACTTGTGGCTGAAGGGGAAACGGTGTACACACAAGTGTTCCTTAACTTGCAGGTGAGCGCTTTGGATCAGTGGACCTTCCCTCACCCTTCCCTTTAGGACCAACCAATATCCTGGAAGGCTAATCCCTCAAACTGGAGGACAGGCACAGTGGGGCATGGGTGGAGAACTGTGATTCAACCCATGTTTACCAGCCTCAGGGACCCTCAAAGCAAGGGAACCCACCCCTCAGCTCCCAATCTTGTGCCATAATAAGGGCGGTCTGGGAAAACACAGCTGCTGTCTCCACTGCACCAAGGCAGCCCCACCCTCTGTGTGAAATCAGAACCTGGAGAGGTGTTCCTTCACCTCAAAGACTGAGGGCAAATCTCCGGGAAACTCTTGTTGGGTGATTATGGACAGTCTGGTGTTGATCTGTTACAGGAAAAGACTCCAGTTCCTCAGAAGAAAGAGAATTCAGCCACAGTCTACTGCTCTATACAGAAACCTCAGAAGGTGAGATCAATTTTCTCTGTATCCTCGGGTCCATAAACTGAGGCCCAGACCATTTCAACTGAAAGCAGAGGAACTTAAGCTCCACCCACTGTGCACCCCCTGACACACTCCTTGGTCCATAGAGATATTGAAAAAAATATTCCTGATTTACATCACTGCAGCCAAAAGCTGAACATTTCTAATTAATTTAATAATATCTTGCATTTGTTGGTCTTAACAATGACAAGAATGAGAGTCTGCAAACACAAACGCTATATGGTCCATATACATCTCTAAATCTCTCATCCATCAAAATGGAAACTTTCCAAAACAATTGGAATATAACCAACAGTATAATGTCAAGATTTTTTGGAAAATGTGCTATTAATTGCAGCACCTTGGTTTCATTATAGTGTTAAAAGATCCCTTAAGCATAGAAATGGAGAAGGAAGTGGCAACCCACTCCAGCATTCTTGCCCGGAGAATCCCATGGACAGAGGAGCCTGGTGGGCTGCTGTCTTTGGGGTCACAAAGAGTCAGACATGACTGAGTGACTGAGCACTAAGCATAGAAATTCCCATTAATAATAAGTTTATGTAAACTTTTATAGTTTACAAAACATTGACAAACATAGTCTCATCTGATTCTTGTAACACCTCTGTAAG
The DNA here is from genome assembly GCA_007570785.1 of Antilocapra americana. Taxonomy (NCBI): domain Eukaryota; kingdom Metazoa; phylum Chordata; class Mammalia; order Artiodactyla; family Antilocapridae; genus Antilocapra; species Antilocapra americana. The sequence continues at coordinate 1,925,972 of ML663030.1, forward strand.
TGTGCTATCATGCAAATTTTATAGCCAGAGAAGCTGAGATTGAGGAAACTAAGTTTGCCTAAATACACAGAGCTAGTGGTTAGGAAACATAGAGTTTTTAATTAATCCTGAAAACTCTTAAACAATTAACTTTGTTCTGAATCTGGCTGTCTGCTCTACTTTCACTTTCCTGAAAATGTTGGGTCCATTCATACTTTTGCTTTCAAGTCTCCCCCAGAATTCCCTCCCTGTAAAATGTTCAAATAAGATTTTTTTTTTTTAGCTCTTAAAGTTTTCCAGTTATGCTCCTTCTGTATAGTTGATGAATCAAACAGTAGATATTTACTGAATACCTTCTGTTTGCCCAGAACCTTGCTGAGTGCTCTGGGGATTCAGACATGTCTAAGGCACTAGCCTTGACTTTTAAGACTTGTTATATTATCTACCTTTTATGTCAGAGAGTTGGAGTGATTTAGTAACCTGGATGGGGAAAGAAAATACTCTACTTGACTACATATTATGTATGCAGTTCCCAGGGGTTTTTCAGACATTGGAAATGGTAGACAGCACTGCACTGTAGGACAGGAAAGACTTCATGGAAAAAATAATTTGAACTAGACCTTAAAAGACTGATAGAATTTGCTTGGTAAACACTTGTGCAACTATATACTTTGACTCAACCATCTTCTGCCTCATGTGATTTCTAGAGCATGGCCTAATGCTTAACCAGCTAAGAACTTTATCTTTGGCCTTGAAGCCAAATCTGTATTATTCACTACATTCCCAAAGCTGCTTGGGCATGGCCCTTTATGTTTGGGTCAATATTAGTCGATCTTAAAGTCATGGACATCAGTCCCTGCTCTGAGTTTCAGACTGGTCATGAGACTCCCTTTGTCTGGTCAGTCCTGAATGACTCCTACACCACTCTAGGAACTTAAGATCCCTAAAACCACTCTCACCCACAGTATAAGTGAAAAATCAGTGCATTTCCTGAGCCACCTCCTGATAGAATTTATTCTTTACCTTCAGAATTTTCAGGAATCCTAGTTCTCAGTTTCCTAAAGCCACTATTTCCCACTTGATCAGGAAATCCTCAAGCTTTCTTTAGTTATTATTTTCTGACACTGGTATCTGCATGATATCTCAAAGAAGATTTGTGCTATTCCCAAGCTATTGCTGGTAACTAACCTCCTCTCTGGGTTTCCCAGGTGGCTCAGTGATAAAGAATTCACCTACAGTGCAGGAGACTCGGGTATGATCCCTTGGTCAGGAAGATTCCCTGGAGGAGGAAATGGCAACCCACTCCAGTATTCTTGCCTGGAAAATCCCATGAACAGAGGAGCCTCGCGGGCTACAGTCCATGGGGTGGCAAAAGGAGAGACATGATTTAGTGACTAAAGAACAACAGACCTTCCCTCTGCATCAGTTCATGTCTCATCTGCTCTTTCGAGCCTTTCCTGAGCACTCACAAACAAGGGATTCCCAGAACCCTTGGAACGTGAAGGTCTAATGGTTTGGACTATTACTATGTAACTCAACCTCTAAAACTTGAATTATCTTTATATAAATGTTTCTCTCGCTAGGGTGAAGACTGGGATCCCAAACTGTAGCTTCTTGAGAGCAAGGCTTTTTATTGTCGTTTATGAACCCCCTCAACTTGTTGCACAAAACTGTCCTAAATCTCCCTTCCAGAGAGCCTGGCATATGGCCCTTACCCTTAGGAGATTCTCCATAAATGCTTATCATCAGCTGGAATGACTGCTCCACCCCAGGCCAATCCAGATGACCTTACTTCTATAGGATGGACCAGTCATAGCCTGGCCTCACCGTCCTCTCTCCCCCAGCACAAGGCTGAGAAAACTCGTACCTTCCAGGCTTTATTAACCATATCCTTGTGTGTCTTTCGGCTCACAGGTTGTGCCACCACAACAGAATGACCTTGAGTCTCCTGAAACACCTACCTATGAAAATGTCCCCTGAAAAGAAAAGCAGCTACCTCCCTCAGTGAGGTTGGAGAGGCTGCTGGACCTAATTGGGCCCGGGGCCCTGCAGACAGAAGAACTTCAGAATTTCTTTCAGTGTCTCAGATATGCCTGGATTTGGGCCTCCTCTTTTTCTCAGACCTCGTGACTTCGCAAATCCATTAACAGATCAGACAGCCTCTGGGCTCCGTTTGTCTCCTTCTATGATCGTACTGTACAATCTCTCAGCTCAGAGCATGCCTCAAAACTCTGCCAAGGCTTGTCACGTCATCAAAGGGGACCAGGATCTTCGCGTGGTCCTCTAAACAGCTGCTAAGATAAATCCAACAGATGATCTCAGTTATGAACACAAAGATCTAGGTGAAATCATGACCACTGTAGTATTTTTTTAAGTAAAAGACTAGAAATAACCTAAGTGTCCATTTAGTAGGAATCTGATTAAACACATGAAAGGATACCCATGCAATGGCAAAGCCTGCCACTTTTTTAAAGAAGGAAAGTAGAGACTAATATGCTCTAATATAGAAGGAGCTCTAAAATATGGCATTTGATGAACAGAACAAAGTCGGGACAGTGTGTATCATATGTCACCAGTTGAATAAAAAAGAAATAGACAGCTATGTGTTTACATTAAGAAAAATTCTGAAAGGAAATACAAAAAGTTATTAGTGGCTGCCTCCGGGAGGAAGCTGAGTTGGTTTGGGGCTTTTTTTACTGCATATATTTTGTACTGCTGCCATTTGTGGGTATTACTCTTCTTAACCAGTATTCTTGGGCTTCCTTGTGGCTCAGCTGGTAAAGAATCCACCTGCAAAGCAGGAGACCTGGGCTCGATCCCTGGGTTGGGGAGATTCCCTGGAGAAGGGAAAGGCTACCCACTCCAGTATTCTGGCCTGGAGAAGTCCATGGGGTTGAAGAGTCACACACGACTGAGCGACTTTCACTTTCACTTCACTCTTTTTATATATTGTTAAGCGCTTAAAATGTCCCTTCTGTATAAGATTTCCATATTTACCCCAAAAGAATTTTCCTCCTTATTGTCATGTCCAGATGCAAACGAGCCATACCTCTCTTCTCCCCCAGACAGTGGCCTCCATCCTGTCTCCCTGCCTGTAAGTTTCACTGCTCTTGACTTACATTCATGATCCTCTTGTGTGCACTTGTGTTATACATGCTTTGCGGCCCACTTGTGTTTTTTAATACTGTGCCTCCTCTGTCATCTGCTCCAGTACATGGTCTGGGGAATCAGAATGTCCTCTGTGGCCTGCCGTGGGCACTCCCAGGGAGCCAGGCAGTGCTTCACATACAGCAGGAGCTTAATTACTGCTTTGTTCATTGGCTGGCCACTGCATGAATAATTATCTTTTTATGGCACTATCAGATAATGATAATTATTATTACACTCCAGAATAGAGCATCCCAGAAGTCCCTGGACCCATAGGATCTCTTCTGCTTCTTAAATAAATCTGCCCAATTCAAGATCTTTGCAGCTCAGGACATGTAAAAGGCCAGCAGTAGGCAATGGTTAGTATCTCTGCTGTTCATTTGAACTGCTGTGACCCCTATAATTTGCTACTCCTTCTTCTCACCAAACTCCTGACTCAGCTGCTCAGCTGCCCACAGGTGCCTTGGATCCTCTCCCCATCCTTTTGCATATATTCTCCGATTTTCACCCCGACACTTTCTTCCAGATGTGGTCTATCGACTAGTCTCCAGGAAGAAGCTAGCTTGACCAATCACACACCCATGGGGAGAAGGATCTGAGGGGCATGAGCAAGGGGCTATCCCCCAAGACCAAGTGGCCTGAGAGCTGGGGACCCTGGAATCTGCTGTCCCAGTGTGAACAAGGCTAGGAGACAACTGACAGCTCACCAGGAGTCCAGACTCCTCTCCAGCAGGAGTTAAACAGCGTGTGTTCATTGACAGCTCACAAGCGCCCTTTGGCTGGGAGAGGAAAAGTACAGAGTGGGGAAGAGACCCATTTACATTTTCTTTCCTAAATTTCAGAAAAGGAATTTAGACTGCCTTTAAGTAATAGCACAGTTCTATGTTAAATTCATACCTTAAACACAGAGTGGGGCAATTGAAGAACCAGGCTCCACGCAATGTTACCTGTTGGGGTCTCTGACCAGGCCGTCTTCCAGTTCCCCCTTTCCTGGGCTCAGCCAGACCTTCATCCTGCTCCCCACAGTCTTGTGGAAGGGTCTGGCTTGAAGACTCAGGGGAGCCCAGCAAGGTACCTGATTCCTAAGTGCTCAGCTGCCTGAGCCCTCCCCACAGTGTTTGCCATGGGGAGCGTCAGGACTCAGAACTTAAATGATACTGTTTCTAATAGTGAGGAATGTGTAAAGAAGCCAAAATAGATGTCTAATAATGTGTTTTTGCAAATCAAGCATCATTCTATAGGCAAAGCTGCTTCCACTGCCAGATTAGTAGGACGGCATGGGCTCGGGTTGATTTTTCCACTCAGCAATGGGCTGCTCTTGCTCCTGCCCACACCCCTTTGTGACCAGCTGGCTAGAGGTAAAGTTTAATGTGCAGTGGGGAAGTTTTTCCTCTGTATTTGAGTATAGCCCAGGCCTGGCCTCCTTGGAGAACTTGCCAGTGGCTAAGGGCTGTTCAGCATAGCTTCACAGAGGGACCTCTTTCTTCTCCTCTGAGCCCCCACTATCTTTCCTCCCTCTGGAAGATGGGTCTGGGCAGAGGAAGGGTCTAGAAACGTGGTCATCCTTGATTAGGAAAAGTGAAGATGAGTCACCAGGGGAGAACCAGGGAAACAGAATCTTAATGCGTTAGTGACACTACCACACATTTACGTAGCACTTGGACAGGCTGTGTCATCTTTTGGAAACTCCTCAACGTCTCTATCTGTTCTTGTCTGGTCCGTGAGTTGAGATATTACTGAACAGCCTTGCTCTTAAAGTGGCTGTTAGAGATCATTTTCAAAACAAATAGAGCGCACGCACAAACTCTTATATCGTCTCCAGACTAGGAACCACTCTGCAGAGAGTCATGTGGTATCATCCATTGTGCTGGTTCCCAAAGCAGAAGTTGGGCTGTAAGAGGGGTGAGAACAGCCGTGGCAACTAGGAATATATCCGGAAGTTCTCCAGCTCCCTACGACTCAGTCGAGCAGGGTTCTCTGCTTTGGAAGCTCTTTTTCCAACCTGCAGAAGAAAAGAACTTCAGACTCTCCCACTAAGAGATCCTTATAAATAGCCCTGTGGGTTATGAATTATTATCCCCATTCATCATTCATAACAAAAGGAAGCCCAGCTAGGTAAGGGAAATAATTCAAGATCAACTAGTAAGAAGGAAGGGGCTTGAGTCCAGTTCTTCTGGCTCCATTTCTAGGGCTTTTTAACCACACCATGCTTCTTCATGACCCACTTCATGGCCCACACAGTGTCCTCTACACACCTTGACTGCCCAGCTGGCCTTACTGTGGGGCCGCTGCTCAAGTGCCAGAAATCCCAGCAGGCACCCATCCACACTCTCCCTTGTGACCCGTGGCAACATCTTTATCAGGCCACAGGTGGAAGCTCAGGTGTTATATGAGGCTGATGAGCAGAGTGCTCTCCATGCCTTAAATTCTCTGGGTATAAATGGGAAGTGTGATTAGACTACCTCATAGCATTCTGTGAAGATTAAATGAGATCATGCGCAGGAAGCCACTGGCAGGCTACCATTCATACATATAGCCAATAAACCTCCAATAAACATTGAGTGCCTACTTTCCATTCCCTAAGAGGCTTGATGAGAATCAGTCCAGCCACCACGCACAGTGGTCACCATTGTGCAGCGTCCACCCCAGCAGCAGCTGAAGATTACATGTATCCTGGAGTGATGCCCGATCACGTGCTAACTTGGGAGCATCGCTTCCCTCCCTTCTCTGCTCCCCACTTCCCAACACACATATCCATGGAGGGGAGAGAGGTCCAGTGTGTGGCCCACAGCCGGGAAACCAGTCAGGGGACAGCCCTAGTTTAAAACTCAGTCTTGGGGACTTCCCTGGTGGTCCAGTGGCCGAGACTTCACACTCCCAATGCAGCAGGCTGGAGTTCGAATCTTGGTCAGGGAACTGGATCCCACATGTCACAGCTAAGGGTTCATCTGCTGCAAGTAAAGACCTCGCCTGCAGCAGCCAAAACTGAAGATCCCACATGCCATAAATAAGACCTGGAGCCGCCAAATGAATAAATAAATATTGGGGAAAGATACAATTTCCCCAAAAGGAGTCAAATCCCCAAAATATGATAAGATCTTGGGTTAGACCATAGCTCTTCTTGAACCTCCGCTTCTTCATCTCTAAAGTGAAGATTCGTATTAGGAGATCCCTGAAATCTCTCCAACTCTGAGGTGCCATGGATGACTTTCTCACGTGTGATTTCAGGGCTACACTGTGAGCACTAAACTCATTCAGAAAGAATTCCAGAATCTTACCTCTTCATAGATTGTTTTATTGAAGGGCGGGCTGTGGTTCGTCTCCTTGGATCCAGTCTGGAATTTCAGAGGGGAAAGAGTGCTTAACTTCAAGTTAAGAAATGTCTTACTTTTAACTGATGTGAGCGGTCCCAAAGGAGACTCAGAACCCAGAAAGTCCCTGAAGTTTTCTCAGCCAGAAGTGTATAGAACTTCCTAACCTGGGAACAAGCAATGGTGTTCACGGTTTCCAAAGAAGGCTCAATACCCACTTGTCTGTGATATGATATTTCTGAACCAAAGTCAAAGTTTGGTACCCACACTTAGATACCCCTGAAATCCACACATACACATATCCCCAGCACCCACACAGAGACACACCCTTCAGACAAACCTAACTCAAATACTGCCTCAAACTGGGTATCTTTTCAACACATAACATACAAACACACGGTTCGTGTAAACAAGTGTGCCACACGCTTAAGCACCAGTCCTAGCACACACCCTGAACACGGTGAAACACTGGAGACATGGGAACTCCGAAGCTTCCTCGGGGGTATACAGAGCTTTAAAAACCTAATACCAAAGCGTATGATCACAGTGTCTGTGACTATATGTTCATAAACTACAGCGTATAATTTAAATATGGGCTTCCCTCATGGCTCAGCAGTGAAGAACCCGCCTGCCAATGCAGGAGACGAGGATTTGATCCCTGGATTGGGACGATCCCCTGGAGAAGGAAATGGCAACCCACTCCAGTATTCTTGCCTGATAAATCCCATGGACAGGTGAGCCTGGTGGGCTACAGTTCATGGGGTCACAAAAGACTCAAACATGATTTAACAACAAAACAACAACAACACAATTTAGATATAAATATCTCTCATGGGATCTGGGCTTCCCAGGTGGCACTCGTGGTAGAGAACCTGCCTCCCAATACAGGAGACATTAGAGATGCAGGTTCAATCCCTGGGTCCAGAAGATCCCTTGAAGGAGGGCACGGCAACCCACTCCAGGATTCTTGCCTGGAGAGTCCCATGGTCAGAGGAGCCTGTAGTCCATGGGGTCGCAGAGTCAGATAGGCCTGAAACAAACTAGTACACACGCATGGTAGAACCCAAGTCGATTTAAGGACTGATTAGAAGGGGAGTGAATGAAAAACCTAAAAGTCTTCCCAAACCTCTCCTCCATTTGACACACACACAGGGTCCTTGGCCCGTATGAGGGCAACACCTCCACAGTTCGGCAGATCCCCAGCTCCCACACTACAGTGGCAGGGTTTTGGCTTCACACTGTGACTCCAGCCTTGGAATTAACGTTCTTCCCACCCCCTCTCTTCCAAGGTAGAAATATGACCAGGGGCACTAAGATGCCCTCCTTTGTGGTCCCAGGCAAGGGTAACAGCCATGAGCTCAGCTTGGAGCAGGTTTCAAGGCGACTGTGATGGGTTACCTCAGTCTAGAGACCACCACCAGCAGGCGACTGGCCAGAGCCCTCGTCTGATTCTCTAAAAGTCAGCGCTGTGTCTCTCTAGGTCTCCAGTCTACTCCTCCAGCCGTGGATTATATGCCCCTGCCTTGAAAACCTCTCCAGGATCTCTTACCATAGCCTCGGCTGGTCTAATGGGGACTTTGTGGTCCTTCTACCCAAAGCACCTCCTTTCTGTCTTTCTGTGACTGCCTCTCACAGAAACTCACAGAAAATCCAGCTCTCCTCCTAATCACAGAGCTGTTCTTTTTCTCCAAACAGAATCAGAAAGGCATTTCTAGTTGATCCATTAACATTTAAACAGTCATTTCACACAAGCTACTCAGATACACATGGTGGAAGACAACTCACTTAAAAGTACACCCACACAGACACACAACACACCCTCTGCAAACACATACCTGCATTTGCATGGAGAAAATACATATCCATATAAACAGCAGCCCACAGAGAAGACTTACCTTCCCGGAAGGCTGTACTAATAAATACAGTGTATTTGCGCTATCTTGTGACGTGGAAGCAGAAGACTAAAGAGAACAGAAACAAAGTCATTTCAGAAGCATACATCCAGCACAACCCTAGGGAGGCAGGCATCTATCTCTTCCATTCCTCTCCCTCAATCTTCCCCAGATGGAAGCTCGAAATGTTAGTGAAAAGAACCCTGGACTAGTTGGGAGGTCAGACTCCCTAGTCCTGCTTGTCATTAAAGATAGTTGCTATCTGCTGAGTGCTTACTCCGTATACGCATCCTCCCCTAACCCCTATAACACTCCTACAAAATAAGAGTGATCGTAATTTGCCCCATTCTACAAGTGATACTCCAAAAGGGTAAATAGCCCAGTCAGACAGTGTGCTCACAAGAGAAGCAGGATTTACACCTCAGACTCTCCAAGGTTCTCTCTTCAGCACCTCCGGAGCTCCCTCTGACATCACACCTTCCCTCTCTGGACCTGAACCAGGTGTTCTCAAAGGCAGGCAACCATCCTCTTTTTGCTCAGAGGAGCAGTCTCATCCTCACCAGCATCTCTGTCTGAGAGGAGCTCTTCTCTTGCCTTTATTTAAATTCCTCTTGTTATAATTCAGCGTGGCTGAAGCCAGAAATTGTCCTTACATCTCCCTTTGACACACTCTGACCCACTATCAGCAAATCGCATCATCTTAAGGAGAACAAGGGAAAGCAACGCCCAGCCTGAGAATCCCGAGTGGCTCTGAGTGGCTGGGCGCCCCCTCCCTCCTTTCCTCTTTCTCTTCCGTTTCTCTCCTTCTTCCTCTCCCTGGAACCGCCTCTCCTTGTCCTCTTCCCCTCCCCTTTCTTCTCTTCCTTCTTTTCTTGACCTTCCTCTGAAGCTTATCACTATTCCCTACGAGTTTTCTTTGCCGAGCAGCCTAGCCACAAAACTAACGAGTCTGTTGCTTGAAGTCTTAGCTTTGGAAAAACAAAAAAAGTCATTTTTATCAGAAATTTTCATCACTGGCCACCAGGAGGCAGCATTTCTTTTGAAAAAGATGCCCCAATCTGGGTTCTCAATAGTCATTTTAGCAGTCAATATTAGAGGCTGCTTCTCTAGACTATGAAAGAAGCCCTACAATCCCAAAATGCTAAAGATGAAGTAGGTAAGAGGTAGAGTGAAGACTCGAAAATCATTTGGCTCAGCTCTGTCACAACAGAACTATGTGGCTTTGAGCACGTTTAGCTAAACTTTGAGTCGGTTTCCTCATCTACGAAATGAGGTTTCTATTAGATCGATTTCATGAGGTTGTTTTGTGAGATTCAATAAGAAAATGGCATGTTACGTGCTTAGTAAATGTTATTATTAGGTCATAATTAGATAAAAGCACAACACAGATGCATTCTCTCCTAAAAAACAGGTATAGTTAAGGGCTAGAATAAAAAGTACAAAGTCCCCAAGTACTGGGAGCATCAGGAAGAGAAAACAGAAGTTGAGTCCCCTGACGAGATTCCTCCTCCCACTGGACCACCCTTGCTACCAAGCATGGAAGAGAAAAGAATGTCTGTGTCAGGCTTTCCAGCCCTGTTCAGCTGTCAAGACATTCCAGAACCGTGCTCATCTGTACCAACAATGCAATGCAACTGAGGTTAAGCTGTCCAGACTCCGGGAGCACCAAGGTCTTACTCTGCCATTCAAGGGTGTGAGTTTCTAGGGTGGCATTAGGAAACCTCAGGGACAGGCATGGAATGGATTCTAGAAGCTAGAGTGGTACCTGGGACTGGATCATGGAGTAGATGGTATTCCCTTCTCCAGCAGGTTTCTGCTCCTGCACAAAAGATAGTAAAGGGACATATGGTGATGTGAGCAGACAGCTGTGTCTGTCTGGACTTGAACTGACTGGGGAGAAACAGGGTAAGAAAAGGGGCTCTGGGAGGCATGGGAAGGAGGTGGTCCTTGCACATCTCAGGAGGGGACAGATGCTCACCATGCAGCAGTTAGTGTCAGGAGTGAGAAACCACCCAGATGTGAAAGAATTGCAAGTGATGCTGCCCAAGGGAGTCTCCTGTAACTTGCTTTACTTTGGTAACTTAGAAACTTGCCTTTGCTGACTTTCTGATTAAATTTGCAATGTAGTTATTGACAATGGGCTGAGCTTTGGGTGGGGCTCTATTCTGAGCCTTACCTATTAAGAAGGGGCCGCCCTGGTGGCTCAGATGATAAAGAATCTGCCTACAATGCAGGAGACCCGGGTTCGATCCCTGGGTCGGGAAGATCCCCTAGAGAAGAAAATGGCAACCCACTCCAAAGGACACAAATTTGAGGACCCTAATTGTTCCAAATCTCCCTCTCTAGACCCAGCTTTGGTGGCCAGCTTGCCTTGGCCTCAGTCCAGCCCCCTGTGCAGTTGTGGTGCTGAGTGGAGCCCTGGCCAAGGTCAAGGGCAGGGAGCACACCCCCTTCGGGCTTCCCTCTTCAGTCCTGCCCCTCAGGAGTTTGGGGCTTGTGCCTTTTCATGCTGCCCTGAGTACATACTGCCAGGTTTGGCCCTGGGGGAGAGTCCATGGAGCCCAGTACAGTCCATTAGACCAAGAACAAGCTGAACTCCCGAGAAGCAGGAAGGCACTGAGAGAAGCAAAGAAACATCAGCCATCCTCGGAGGCTAGACTCGTGGGCATCTGGCAAGAAACAGAAGTTTGTGCTTTTCTCTTCTGCCCAGACCTGATTGAAGTATCTCCAGAAAGGTCAAAGCCTAGACCACATGAAGCTTGAGATATAAGCCTTCAAGCAGAACCCTGGGGACACTAGGGACAGGCTGTGGAGAGACGGGGCCACAGAAGGAGGAAGACCTGAGTCAGAGCAGAGTAACAGACTTCAATCCCCAAGAGGTCTCTTTTACTCTAAATGGCTACTTTCTCCTGTGTTCCCCTTTTACCTAATTTAAAGTCATCTTTATTCTGCTGGGGAGGAAAGGCTTTTTTTACTGAGTATTTGGGCATCAGTGACTATTGGAAGATGCACTTGCTCCCAGGAACTTTTACCAGCATCCAGTAGTGATGGGAGAAACAAAGTCTCCTGCATTTTTTCATGCTCCGTTATTCCAAGGAAATAGGCCAGAGGAGCTGCTCCAATTCCAAATCCCCTAATTCCAAAGCCTAGACCTTTAGGAAGCGGCTTCTCTGCTCTGTGAGGCCTCACAGGGCTTCACACTGGTCAGCAGGAGGACCCCCACTGCTGTGACTTCCTCCTGAAGTGAGGCATCACGAATGGGAGTGGGAGGAGGGCCCTTCCTCCCTACACCCACCACCCTTCCCTCCTGGCGTCTCAGCTGGGCACTGCCTTTCCCCAAGGCCTGTTGCCACATCCGGCCCTGCTCAGGGGCAGCGTAGCCCCCTGCAGCTTCCTCCTCTCTGACACCCCTGGATGACAGGTGGAGTTGGTCACAGCCTGCAGATACTGACAGGCCTGAGAGGTTCCCAAAAGAGCTAACCTTTGCCCCAAGCTGGTTACTCTCTAGCACCTCAGCCAGACTCAGGCATCTTCTTCCAAAAATACCATGAGCATAGGTCATGGAGCCAGCTATGAAAGTGCTTTGGCTAATCAGGCTGGCATCCTCCCAGCCTGGGCAATGATTAAGGGACTCACAAAAGTGAACTCGGATTTGCAAGGACCTAAGAATTTGTGGCCAGACACAAAAAGCGAGCAGGTTGGACTCTTCCTGGAGCTTGGCCTGGCTGGTGAGACCAGGCAGAAATGAGGACACCAGGGCGCCATCCCTTCCCAGCAGGCACAATTCTGCACTAAGATCCCCTTCTGCTTCCTTTGTCTTATCTGCCCCCTTATTTTCCTCTTCTCCTCCATGGCCGGAGCTAAGAGGCTAACGGAGAAAAGACAGATGGGGAGGGCTGAGGACAACTGTCTGGTCCTCACTGTTCCCCTGCCCTGCATGGCCATCCTCCAAAGCATCTCTCAGACTAGCTGAGAGAAAGCCCAGCCCCTAGCATGTCGTACCTGATTCTTCCTGGTTCGCAAGCTGTTGACATCTTCATAGATTGTCAGAACTTCTGGGATTGTCCCTGTAAGAGGAGGGAAGCAAAGAAAAGAGCTGCAGAGATCTCCAGAGGATGTTCCATCCAGGCTTCCACTTCCGGCAGTCCCACCTCCATCCCAGATGACTTAGACCTTGAGGAAAGTTCTAGAAAAGAGGCAGGTTACTGTTTTTCCTAGGATACCTGAAAAGCACAGTGGCAGCAACCTCACCTGACATACCTATTCTATCAGGCCAGGCAGGCTGCGGGCAAATTTTCACATTGGGGAACAGGCTGTAGGCGTCCAGCAGCTACCCCAGAGGGCAAGAACAGAAAGAGGACCCAGCAGTCACTGCCAGCCCTCCCCCAGCCATGCATACATGTGCACATGTGCACGCACGCACACACACACACACCTCAATGCCCCCAAGGAAAGTAGGTACTGGGCATCCAGGCACATGCCCCTGGGGATGTCAAACCAGGCGCCACACCTAGGGACTCAGCACTTACGTGACTGCTTCCTCTTCCTCCTGCACACATAGCAGGTGAGGGCGCCCAGCAACAGTGCCACGAGGAGAACCATGATGCTCCCCAAAATGAACAGGAAGGTGAAATCTGAGGGATATGGAAGCCATGAGCCTTGAGTGCTAAGCCCCCTCTCTCTCCCTTCCCATCTGTCTGCTACGGAATCTGTTTCAGAACCCCACTCCCCTCTCAGGCGGCTGGTCTCCTCGCACCCTGTGGATTCACCATCAAAGTCATCTCCTGCTCATCTGGGTGACCTCCCTTGAGTGATGCTAAGATCATGGGTATTAGTATCTCACAGACTTCGCTCGATTCTAATTCTATAGACTGTGCTCTTGGATAATGTCCTTAACCTCCCTGAGCCTGTTTTCTCACTTAGAGAAAGGAGATAATGTTATCTACACATGGGCATTAATTATGACTTCAGTTTATGTAACACATCTTTCACAGCAAATGTTACATCCATTCATTCTTTTGTTTTTAACTCAACAAACTTTTGTTGGACGCCTACTGTGTGCCAGGCAAGTCTTCCACGTCACCTTCTGCTATTCCTGCCTTCACTGCTCTTCTTCATTCAAACTTTAACATTTGTGTCACAAATGTAGCCTGATACATAACCCAACCAACATGGGGAGAAGGGAAATGAATTGATGTTCCAGGTGCCAGCTGACTGACTAGGCTCTTTACAAACATTATCTTAATCTTAGCAGCAATCCTGTGAGATACTTACTATTATCATCCCTAGTTTACTCAAAAGAAAAACTGAGGTTCACAGATGTAATGAATCAGCCTGAGGTCAGAGAACTAGTGAATGATGGAGCCATGGCTGGCATGAACAGAACTCCAGTGTCCTTGTCACTCCACATTCCTTCAGCTTGTTTCTTTTGTGCTCACAGGTGTTTAGTTTGTTGCTGTATCTGGTTAGAAGCTCCTTGAGGATGACTGCAGGTTTTTTCCTGTATCCGTTATGCTGATACCTATGCTGATGGCACATTGGGTCTTTGTTTATATAATGAAAAGTGGTGTAAACTTAACTCAGAAAAAAGAAAAAAAAAAAACTTAACTCAGGATAACTCTTAGAATGAGCATAAGCAAAAAAGGAAAAAAACAAGAACTCTTCTAAGTACCCCCAAGATCATCCTGATGACCACATGACCCAGGGTACAGTGTACAGCATAGTTACCTCTTGGGAAACTATATGGCCTGGGGGAGTTATCAGTCAGGAGGAGGAAGGAGGTCTCCATCACTCTCTCAGAAAAAGAATGTAACGATCAGCATCCATGTCAGGGCAGTGACTCATCAGACAACTAAGCATCCCCTCTATGAAGGAGAGACTCACATCTCCCGGAAGGAAGCTCTTGATGGGGTAAAATTCTTCCCCGACCAAGACAGCCCTGGTTTTACAGGGACTGTATGCCTGGAGGCCAAGGCTTACCTGGGGAAGGGCTGCAAAGCTCCGCGGGAGTCAGCCAGGGGATCTCATGCCAGGTCCCCTTCGCACATGAGCCTGGTCGTGGGGCCCCACGCCTTCAGCCCCTCTTATAGCCCAGAGTGCTCCACTTACCTTGGTGGTCACGCGGGCAGCCCTGCGTGAGCTGGAGGCTGCGGCTTGCCCGACTGACCGGATTGCTGACGTTGCAGGTATATAAGTGCAAACCATTGACATCAACCGTCTCCTCCAGTTCCGTGCGGTTCCCAGGTGGCTGGATCAGCTCGGTCCCTCTGTACCAAGCATAGCTCACATTGCCACCTCTGGCAACTGAGCAGGACAGAGTCACTTGACATATGCCCCCATCCAGCACCTTCCACTTCGCCACCAGGTGGGGCTTCTCAACACGATCTAGAAGCAGAGATTCTGATGAGAAAGATGCTGGAGAGACAAGCCCTCCAAGAGTTACAGGGGCAAGGTGAGCTGTCCCGAGGACTCACCAAATACAGAAACCTGGAAGCTGTGTTTCCAAACCTTCCCAGAGTCATTGGTGACTTCCAGGGTGTAAAGACCACTGTCCTGTGGCTGAGCTGCCTTGATGAGAAGAGTGAAGTCTTTGCTTGTAAAATTGAATCTTTGGTTGAAATGATTTAAAGTCTGGTTCAAAGTTCCCATTACTTTGATCAGGCCAGAATCTTTCTTCCAAGACAACGTAAAATGATTACTTGAATTTGATTGCATCCTCCATTTAACAGAGTATATCTCTGTTTGTAAGCTGGGGGCGCGTAACCAGACAGGCTCTCCTGAGATTCCAACCACATGATCAGCAGAACCTAGGGATTACAGGAAACAATGCTGGAGCTGGAAGGAAGGGTATCAAGCCTGAGCCATGTGGGTTGTTACATGTGACCTCCCTTAAACCAAGAGGATGGAAAAGTATATGAACAGCCCCGAGTCCATGAAAACCTGAAAGTCTATCTCCCTTATCTGCCTCCCCTACCCCATGCTCTGTGCCCTCATCTGAAGAGCCCACAAACCAGTAATAATAGTGAAAACCTCTCGAGTACTTATTATGGGACAGGAAGATTTAAACACTTTACATATTTTTTACTTTTTCACTTTACAATGACTCGAAAAAGGTCTTATCCCCATTTTAGAGATGAGGAAACTGAGTTAGAAAGAACTTAAAAGTAATTGGAGCAAGTTACACAGAGAAAGATAAATCTAAATTGCAGTCAATTTGGCTTCAGAGGACAAATCCTTAACCAGTATGTTTTAAATATCATAAATGAGGTCACCCCTTCCCTGTAGTGCTGAGGTAAGCAACAGTGGCCAGCAGTGACTGCTGGAAATTCTTTTTTTTTTTTTATTTTCAATTGGAGGATAACTGCTTTACAATACTGTTGGTTTCTGCCGTGTATCAACATGTATCGGTCATAGGTATGCATATGTGTCCCCTTCCTCTTGAACCTCCCTTCCATCTCTCCCACCCCATCACCTCTCTAAGTTGTTACAGAGCACCCGGCTTGAGCTCCTTGTGTCCTACAGCAGATTCCCACAATCTGTTTTACACATGGTAATGTATCTGTTTTAATGTTACTCTCAAGTCATCTTCTTCTCCTTCCCCCACTGTGTCCACAAGTCTGTTCTCTATGTCTGCATCTCCATTAATGCTCTGCAAAGAGGTTCATCAGTTTTATCTTTCTAGATTTCATCTACACGTGTTAATATGTGTTTTTCTCTTTCTGACCTACTTAACTCTGTAAATAGGCTCTAGGTTCATAGCATGGAGTCAGACGTGTTCTTTTTTATGGCTGAGTACTATTCCATCGTATATATACACCACAACTTCTTTACCCTTTTATCTGCTGATGGACATCTAGGTTGCTCCCGTGTCCTAGCTCTTGTAAAGAGTGCTGCAGTGAACATTGGCGTACATGTGTCTTTTTCAGTTATGGTTTCAGGTGACCAGAACCAGTAAGGTTAACTCCCCAAGCTGAACTCATGGCTCCCTCATCTGTCCTCCCACAGACTGAGATTCATAATCCTTTCTTTTAGAACTTGGTAAAAGCGTTCATTGTAGGGCTGTGATCATTATTCATTAATGTTTGCCAGTTTTTCAGTTACCAGAAAGTATCCACAGGAGTATTCCATAGAAAACAAATCAAGAGAGAAAAATAAGACTACACAACCAAAGCATATCCCAGCGCATCTCTCCCAAAGGACCAAGAGGGGCCTAATGACCATGGGGTGTGACACAGAGCTGCTTGTCATTCTTACGCTGGAGCACCCCACTGCAGTCAGTGTGAACAAGTGGACATTCCAGTGGCCATTTTTGTCAGGGAAGCTATGAGCATGGCCCAGTGGATGCAGGAAGTTCAAAAGCCTGTCTGAGTGGGTTGAAAAGGGTCAGGGAGAGTTTGGAGGAGAGAAGATGGAAGTAGTTATACAAACATATTTTTTCAAATGGAGGACATTGAAAATAGAGCAATGGACAGAGATTTCTAGATGTCCATATGCATTATAAATATTCACTCCTAACCATACATTCACACTGGCATTTTCTCAAGAGACTAATAATTAAAGGACTTATAATTACTATTTGGTGAATATAATATGTTTCTCTGATTTGACACTCCTAAAAGTAAAACACATGGAGTTCCTATTCATCTTCCTATGACTTGAACTGGCTCTGCTCATTACCAGACCAAAAGCAGAGACTATGCCATACATCTCTGTGACTTTGTCTCTTGAGATGCTGCCACTATCTAAAGATCTTGAGAACAAAGGTGAACAGTAAAATAATTACTAAACCTGCAAAAAGGACATGCACTGCACTCACCAGTTACGTAGCCTTTACTGAGTCCCTCCTGTACTCAGGGCCCTAAAAAGGCAAAGCCTTTTCATGAATAAGATATGACTCTTGATGCCAGAGAATTTATGATCTGGAAATAGAACACGCTTTCGTTCTGCAGCATACACTTCAACACTGAGGTAAATAATCACCTAAGCGATTCTAATTCCAATAATGGAAGACCAGATTAAGATATGCAGCCGATGCTTCCACTGAGAATAATTAGAAAAATGGGCAAAGTATAAAAATATGTCGTTAACAGCATCAGAGAGCTAATAAAGTCATATAAAGTTAAAGGTCCAAGATCTGTAAGAAGGAAATTCAGAGGAGTGAGACCAGCGTTTTTGACTCCTGCTCCTTAGAGACATCTTCTGAGTCCATAAAAAGCAGCTGAAAGGCTGAGAAGCTGAGCAGAGTTTACAGTAAACTCAAGGATCTAAAAGGACATGGAGTTCAGAAACATCTTGATAGGAAGTGGGTACACCTAAAAGTCATCATATTTGGGGTTGGTACCACAAAGAGGTACACGGTAAAAGTAAGGATGAATAAGGAATAGGCCAGCTTTCTTAGGGATTAAAGCCCAATTTTGAATAATCTCAACCCTGGATTGGATTAACATTATAAAAAATCTCCAGTATTTCTAATCTAGTTGCCTACTAGAGACAAATATAAATTATTCCTGTAGGAAAATAACAAAAGCCAGCACATTAAATATTTCTAAAATTTTTCATACAACAATGTCCAAAATGAAATAGAAAATAAACAGACATAAGAAGAAGAAACATGTCCATAAGCCAAGAGAACTAGGCCCAAGGGACATTTAGATAACAATGTTATCAATCGTAAGCTTTAAAGCAATTTTGTTTAACATGTTTAAGGAAATAAACTATGCCTGAGAATTATAGCAAATAACAAGTGTGATAGAAAGCAAAAGTGGCCAGGCTCTCTGCAACGTGGCTTTGTAGCTCCTTCCAACGTCAAGAGATAGAGTTCAGTTTTGCATCTCTTGTAACCAGGCTGGCCTTCTGAAGAGAATGCAGCAAAAATTAGGTTCTGTTAGTTCTGAGCCTAGATCTACAGAGGCATTGCACACGCCTCTTGGAATGCGCCTTTATATGTTCTCCTGAAACCTTTCTAGCTGACGTGTAAGCAAGACGCAGCCTTCTGCAGGGTGAGAGCTCACACGGGGCAAGCTGAGGCTGTCTTAGACAGCCGTCCCCAGCTAACCTGGCAGCTGACCGTATTTGCATGGATGGTGCAAGCTGAAAGGAAAAGAATAACTCAGCTGGGCCCAGCTGAGTTGCCAACTAGCGGAACCATTGACTAAATAAGTGGTGGTTGTTTTAAACTACTAAGATTTTGGAGGTGCTTCATTGCACAGCAATACTTATCTGAAAAAATGAATTTTTTGAGAGCCAAATGAAAATGAGCCAACTCATTAGAAGAGACCCTGATGCTGGGAAATATTGAAGACAGGAGGAGAAGGGGACGACAGAGGACGAGATGGTTGGATGGAATCACTGGCTCAATGGACATGAGTCTGAGAAAGCTCTGAGAGACGGTAAAGGACAGGGAAGTCTTCCATGCTGCAGTCCAAAGAGTCAGACACGACTGAGTGATTGAACAACAGAAAAACTGGAAATTGTAGAAATAAAATATAAAATAACTGAAAAATTGACTCAGTTGAGAACTTTTCTGATTACAACAGTATGAAACTGTTTGAAACTGTTGAAACAGTACGAAACTGTTTTTTTTTTTTTACAGAGAGAAAAAAATGAGAAAAGAACAAACATATGGAGACTCAACAACACGCTCCTAAAAAGCCAAAGGGTCAACAATGAAATCAAAACAGAAATCAGAAAAGTGATTTCTGATCATGGCAAATGAAAACTGTCATAGGCAATTGAAAATTGTCATTGGCAAATGAAAATGAAAACATAACCTTACAAAGATCATAACCTCATGAGAGAACCTTATGAGTTATCAAAGATAATGATATCATAACCTGGTGAGTTAACAAACATAACCTTATGAGATGCAGCAAAAGCAGTTCTAAGAGGGGAGTTCATAGCAATATAGGCCCACCTCAAAAAGTAAGAAAAATCTCAAACAAGCTACCTGCAGCCTAAAAGAATTAGAAAAAGAAGAACAAAGAAAACCCAAAGTCAGCTTATAATGAAAATAATGAAGATCAGAGAGGAAATAAATGAAACAGAGATCAAAAGACAATAGAAAAATCACTAAGTCCGAGAGTCCTAG
The DNA here is from genome assembly GCA_007570785.1 of Antilocapra americana. Taxonomy (NCBI): domain Eukaryota; kingdom Metazoa; phylum Chordata; class Mammalia; order Artiodactyla; family Antilocapridae; genus Antilocapra; species Antilocapra americana. The sequence goes on from ML663030.1 coordinate 1,945,387, forward strand.
CCAGGCTCACCAAGGAGAAAAGAGAGGGGGACCCAAACAAAATAAGAAATGTAAGAGAAGACATTTTAACCACTGAAACCACAAAAAAAAAATTTTTTTTTAACTGAGAATACAATGAATAGTTATATGCAAGCAAGTTGGACAACCTGGAAGAAATTAACAAGTTTCTAAAAACATATAGCCAACTAAAATTGAGTCAAGAAGAAACAGACCATTTAAACAGACTGATCACTGTGAAATAGAATCTGTAAGTGAAATGGAATCTATAATTTAACAAAACTCCCTGCAAACAAAAATCCAAGACTGGACAGCTTTAGTGAGAATTCTACCAAACATACCAAAAAGAACTTATACCTATCCTTCTCAACCTATTCCAAAAAATTTAAGAGGAGGAAACATTCCCAAATTAATTCTACAAAGCCACCATCAAACTGATACCAAAACCAGACAAACACACTACAACAAAAGAAAATTACAGGCCAATATCTTTAATGAATGTAGATGCAAAAATCCTTAATACAATGTTAGCAAACTGAGTCCAACATTACATAAAAAGGGATCATACACTGTGACCAAGTTGCTTTCATTCCAGGGTCACGAGATTGGTTCAACATACGTAAATCAATCAATGTGATACACCACATTCACACCAGGAAAAACAAAACCACATGAGTATCTCAACAGACACAGGAAATGCATTTGACGAATTCAACATTGATTCATGATATTAAAAAAGAAAAAAAACCTTACCAAACTGGTTATAGAGGGAACATATCTAAACATAATAAAAGTCATTTATGACAAAGCCATAGTCAACATAATACTCAATGGTGAAAACCTGAAAGCCTTCCCGCTAAAATCTGAAATAAGACAATGCCAAATTTCACCACCTCTATTCAATATCGTATTGGAAGTCCTAGACACAGCAATCCAACAAGAAAAAGAAATAAAACGGAAAGAAAGATGTAAGATTGTTATTATATGCAGATGGCAAAATACTATATATAGAAAACCCAAAGACTCCACACAAAAACAACTAGAACTAACAGATAAATTCAGCAAGGTAACAGAAAACAAGATTAATACACAGAAATCAGTTACATTTCTTTACACTAACAGTGAAACATCAGAAAGGGAATGTAAAAAGGAAAAAACAATACCTTTTAAAATCACCCCTTGACGAAAAAAATTACTTAGGAATAAACCTGACCAAAGAGGTAAAAGGCTTATATGCTGAGAACTTAAAACATTAATAAAGGAAATTAAAGATGATGCAAAGAAATGGAAAGATATCTCATACTCTTGGACTAGAATAATTAATATTGTTAAACTGGGCATATTACCCAAAGCAATTTACAGATTTAATACAATCCCTGCCAAATTATTCATGACACTTTTCACCAAACTAGAACAAATAATCTTACAATTTATATGGAATCATAAAAGACCCAAAATAGCCAAAGCCATATTCAAGACAAAGCACAACTCAGAAGGTGTAACCCTTCCACGCTTCAGATAAACACGACAAAGTTACAGCAATCAGAACAGTGCGGTACTGGCACAAAGACAGACGTATGGCTCAATGGAACAGACTGGAAAACCCAGAAACAAACCTACGTGTCTTCAGTCAGTTAATCTTCATCAAAGAAGGCAAGAAGATAGAATGGGGAAAAGACAGCTTCTTCAGTGGTACTGGCAAATGCTGTCAGTTGAATACAAGTCAGTGAAGTCAGAACACCCCTCACACCACCATGCACATCAGAGGCGTCTCCACTCAGCTGGGGGTTAGTGGGTTAGAGAAGGGACTCAGGCTCTGCCACATGGATTGACTCTTCCTTTAGCAAATGATTTCTCTGTAGCAGGCAAGGCTGTTTGATAGCATTTTAACCACAGTAGAACTTCTTCCAAAATTGAAGTCAGTCCTTTCAAACCCTGCTGCTGCTTTATCAACTAAATTTATGTAATATTCTGCCTCTTCTGTTGTCATTTTAACAATGGATTGCGTTCACCATCTCTTATGCATGCGGTTTGTGGCAACCCAAAACAGTTGCAGTAATGACATCAAAGATCACTGATCACAGATCATCATTGCAAATATAATAATAATGAAAACCTCTGAAATATTGAGGGAATTACCCAAATGTGACAAGGAGACACAAAGTGAGCAAATGCTGCTATTGGGAAAATGGAGCTAATAGACTTGTGTGACACAGGATTGATGTAAACCTTCAATTTATAAAAAACTCAGAGACTGCGAAGTGCAATAACCTGAAGTTCAGTAAAACAAGGTATGCCTGTTTATAACTGACAACCCAACAGAAAACGGCAGAAGACTGGGGCAGGCACTTGACAAAAAACTGATACCCAATTGGCAAACAAGCAGCAGAAAGTCCCCAACATTGCTGGTTATCAGAAAATGATGAGACTACTATATCTGCACCAAAATAGCCAAAAGACTGAAAATTCCAAGTGTTGGCAGGGATGGGATGCTGTTGAGGCTCTCATTCATTGCTAGGGAGAGTCCAAATTGGCACAATCACTTTGGAAAAGTGACAATATCTTTTAAAACTAAAGTTACATATGCCCCATGGCCCACAAGAGTATTTCTTGTGAATACTCAAGAAAATGTATATAAAAAAGCTCATAATGGCTTTACTCATAATAATTCAAGAAGGGAGAAAATCCCAAATACCAGTCATCATTAGCTGAGTAAATAAATCATGTTATATTCATATAATGGAAAATTACACAGCAATGAAAACTACTCTACAAGCGAAAATGTGGATGGATCTTATCAACATGGCTATTAATAAAGAAATGTTTTACTTCTTGAGATGGGTGGTGGTTACATGTATATGTATATGTAAAAGTTCATCTACATGTAAAAGAATGAAATTAGAATACTCCCTAACACCATACATAAGAATAAACTCAAAATGGATTAAAGAACTAAATGTAAGGTCAGACGCTATAAAACTCAGAGGATAACATAGGCAGAACATTCTCTGACATAAATCACAACAAGATCTTTTTTCCCCCACCACCTAAAGTAATGAAAATATAAAATAAAAATAAACAAATGGGACCCAACCAAACTTAAAAGCTTTTTGCACAACAAAGGAAATCATAAACAAGACAAATGAAAATCCTCAGGATGGGAGAAAATATTTGCAAATGAAGCAACTGACAAGAGATTAATCTCCAAAATATAGAAACATTGTTTAATATCAAAAAAACAATCCAATCAATAATCAATAATGGGTGGAAGACCTAAATAGACATTTCTCCAAAGAAAACATACAGATGGACAATAAACACATGAAAAGATGCTCAACATCATTAATTACTAGAGAAACACAAATCTAAACTATAACGAGTCACCATCTCACACTGGTCAGAACGGCCATCATCAAAATATCAACAATAAATGCTGGAGAGGAGGTGGAGAAAAGGGAACCCTCTTGCATTGTTGGTGGGAATGGGGCTTGGTGTAGCCACTATGAAGAATGATACGGAGGTTCTTAATAGAGCTACCATGTGACCCAGCAATCCCGCTTCTGTGCATATACCTGAGAAAACCGTAATTCCAAAAGATACATGCTCCCAATGTTTATTGAAGCACTATTTACAATAGTCAGGATACGGAAGCAAACTCGATGTCCACCAACAGAGAAATGGATAAAGAGGATGAGGCATGTATACACAAAGCAGTATTACTCAGCCACCAAAAGGCATGAAATTGCTCCGTTTGGACAGACGGCACAGACGTGGATGGACCAGAGACTGTCATAGAGAGCAAAGCAAGTTAGAAAGAAAAAAACGAATATCATGTAGTAACACATATACTAACACATTTCACATATATGGGAGATCTAGAAAAATTAAATGAATATCATATACTAACTCATTCCACATATATGTGAAATCTAGAAAAATTACAGGTAAACCTATTCTTCTCAAAGCAGAAAGAGACACGGACGTAGAGAACAAGCGTGCGGACACTAAGCAGGGAAGGGGAGGGAGGAATGACTTGGGAGATTAGGACTGACATACAGACACTCCTGATATTATGTAGAAGACAGAGAACTAATGAGAACCGACTGTACAGCCCAGGGAGCTCCACTCAGTGCTCTGCGGTGACCAGATGGGAAGGAAATTTTAAAAAGAGGGGGATAAGTATATCCTTATGTCTGAAAATAACACAACATGGTAATATAAATTATTTTAAGTTCATCAAGCTGTTTGCTTAAACTTTTTGTACATCACTATAACATATTTTGATAAAATATTAAAAAGGAGTAATTACTACCCCTCAGAGAGCTGTTTTGATCATTTAACTAAGTCATATGTACTTTGATAAGAGCAAAGTGTGATATTGCCCCTTGTGGAAACATTACCAGAGCAAGAGTGGAAAAATAGGAGATTTCTATATCTCCTTTTGGCTAATTATGAGAAAAGTCTTCCTGATACTTAACTCAAATGACAACCAGGAATCCGTGGATCAGAAATGTTTACAGGTAAAACAGAGTAGAAAGTAGGCTAGGTAAATTTACAGATTGACGAAGAGTTCCTAAACCCATGTTCCAGGTACATCTAGAAGAATCAGTGAGCTCCTTTGAGGCAATGAGAAGACTGTTCACTCCTGTGTTCAACAAGTATCTATTGAATATTCTCTATGTGTCAGACATTGTTCTAGAGAAGATATGCTCATCTCAGCACTTAATCTTTGGGGCCTGTTAATTCCCTGTTGCAAGGGACAGGGGAGAGGGCCTGAGAATCATAAGGATATGTAATATCATCTCTGGCCTCTGCCCACTAGATGCCAGCACCCCTGCCCCAGTCATGACCAAAAAAAAAATGTTTTAGACATTTCCAATTGTCCCTTGGGGGACAAAATTGTCCTGAGTTGAGAACCACTGTTCAGGGACATTGAACTAGAAAAGTGAGCAAGAGAGACAAGATCCCTGCAGTTGTGAAGCTTACCCTTCAGCTGGGTTCAGTTCAGTTCAGTCGCTCAGTTGTGTCCGACCCTTTGCGACCCCATGAACCGCAGCACACCAGGCCTCCTTACACACCATAAATAAGAGAAAAATGAAACAAGATCCTTTCAGAGAAGCATAAGTGCTGTGAAAGTAGTTTTAAAAGATGATGTAACAGAGTGATTGGTAGATTCGTGGCCAGAGAAGGTGACATTTGAGCTAAGAAATGAAAGATATGAAGAATTCAATCAGGAGGAGAGTTACAGAAAAAGCATTCCAAGTAGGGGAAACCACAGCTTCAAGGGCCCTCTGGGGACAGGGAATCAAGCAGAAGGTACAGCCCATAGGCAGAATATTAGAGATAGAATTAAGAGAGATGGAAATACATATATATCTTAAGTCTTAATTTTCTAGAAACAGGACATCACCTTCACAGACTATAGAAACAGGAGACAATTTTTTTAAAAAGTTACATACAAGAGATTAGCTCAGGCAAGTAGAGTTGGGGAGGATTGTGAATAGAATGGTACAGGGAAAGATGGAAATGCCCCCAGTACATCACAAGCAAGGGCTAAAGGAAGGGCTTCCCAGGTGGCTCAGTGGTAAAGAATCTTCCTGCCAATACAGGAGATGTAAGTTCAATCCCCGGGTCAGGAAGATCCTCCAGAGGAGGAAATGGCAACCCACTCCAGTATTCTTGTCTAAAAACATCCCATGGACAGAGGAGCCCAGCAGGCCATAGTCCATGAGGTTGCAAAGAATCAGACTTGACTGAGTACATTCTCACGCCTGCACAAAGGAAGATGTGGAACCCCCAAGGCTGGTTAACTGACAACAGTAGTATCAGTCAAATGAGGGGTAAAGGGTGAGACCCAGTGGAGAGGGAACCACATCAGTGGATTCACATTTCATTGGCCAGGTACTGTGCTAAATAATAGGTATCCAAATTCCCACGCCACCTAAGGCAGTAAAGGGCTTCCCAGCTGGCACTAGTGGTAAAAAATCCATCTGCCAATGCAGGAGATGAAGAGACACAGGTTTGATCCCTGGGTGGGGAAGATCCCCTGGAGGAGGGCATGGCAACCCACTCCAGTATTCTTGTCTGGAGAGTCCTGTGGACAGAGGAAACTGGCAGGCTACAGTCCAGAGAGTCGCAAAGAGTCAGACATGAGTGAAGCGACTGAGCACACACGCAAGGCAGTAAAGAACTCAGACGGCTCAAGAGCAATAATAAAAGCCAAGTTTGGGACTTTCCTGGTGGTCCAGTGGTTAAGAGTTCACCTCCCAGTGCAAGAAATGTGGGTTGGATCCCTGGTCGGGGAACTAAGATTGCACATGCCATGGGGCAACTAAAGCCATGGGCCATAGAGAGAAGCCTGGGAGCCACAAGGAAGGATCTCACAGACCTCAACTAAGACCCGACGCAGCCAAAAACCAACAAGTTTAAGGGCTCTCAAGGATGGGTGCCAGAAGTCCTTGATACAAAACCAAAATTTATAGGGGAGGGCATGATTTTAAATAAGGAATGAAAGCCAAATAGTAAGAAGAGAACAGGACCAAAACAGAAGCATGTAAGGGTGATATGGAAGCTGTGAAGAGCCAGTTACTACTGCATGCATAAAGGCATCTCACTGGCCCAAAGGCAGGGAAGAAGTTCAACCAATACACCAAAGAAAGTTCTCCAGGGTGCTCAGAGCTGGCATCTGTTATGGTTACTGTTGCTCATATCATATCTGCAAGTAGATACTGGCAATATCACTCCTGTTTTAGAAAATAGGATCCCTAAGGGCACTGGGCAAAGGCATACAAGAAAAGTTGCAGTCTCTGTTTTACTCTGCATGCAGTCTAGAGGAATACAGACCTAAAATAGCCAAAGACTTGATGTGAGCTGTGCTCTGGGGGTGTGCCCAAGGTGTGACGCAAGCATAAGGAAAGCGTGCATTCTCTTTCCCTGGGGCGTTAAGAATGGCTTCCCAGAGGAAAGGACCTAGCTGTTGCCTGGGGCATCCACAGCTTCCAGGGAGCTAGAGAAAGGTGTATGGACTAGGGCATACTATGGACAGAGCAGCAGCCTGTCTGTGGACACCCGTGTCTCTAACTCACAGGTCTGCTAAGGATGGTCCAAAAGCTCTCTCCAACAGGTTTGGAGAATGGAGTGATAGAACATGAGTTTAATTTTACAGGGTTGTGATGGTTCTATTTTATTTTTACCTTTTTTTAAATTGAGAGGAAGCACAAGTATTAAAGTATGCCTAAGATATAAACATATAACATAATGACTAATTATAAACTCCTGTATAACCACCACCAGATCAAAACATGGAGTCTTCAGGACTTCCCTGGTTGCGCAGTGGGATAAGAGTTCACCTGCCAATGCAGGGACACAGGTCCGATCCCAGATCCTGGAAGATCCCACACGACGAGGGGCAGCTAGGCCGGTGCCCCATGGCTACTGAGGCTTGCAAGCTCTAGGGCCCGTAAGCCACGACTGAGACCCTGTGCCACAAGTACTGAAGCCCATGCGCCCTAGACCCAGCAAGTCGCAGCTACTGCGCCGGCATTCTGCAGCTACTGAAGCCTGTGCTCCTACAGCCTGTGCTCTGCAAAGAGAGAAGCCACCACAGTGAGAAGCCCACATACCGAAACTAGAGAATAGCCCCCGCCCTCCACAACTAGAGAAAGCCCATGAGCAGCAAAGAAGACCCAGCGCAGCCAAAAATCAATACATAAAACAAATTTAAAACAAATAAATAAATGTATTTGACAGTGCATGCAAGTCAAAAAATAAAATAAATTAAGGAAAAGAGCCTTCATTCTGGTTCTCCTTCATTGTGACAAAACTGAATACACAAGGAGTGATTAAGCTGCAGACTAGACTATTAAATACTTAAGGAATCAAACGTGTGATCTACACTTCTGATGCTATGCTGCCCTTGTGGTCATTTTTAAATTACACTCTTCTATTTTCTTTTACTTTCATGTGAACTGTATCAGTTTGTACACTTACAAAGGGTCTGTCTCCAAATAAAAAGGAGCGAGGAAAGAAACCGCCACAGGAAGAACATCAGGCGTTATTTTGCTTTGTTGGTTTGGTTTTTGTGAGGTCATGGAAATATACACATATGTACATTATGTACATTTATACACACATATATATGTCGTTTTATATACATAAAAGTCTCTCTCCACCCCCCCACCACCCGTTCCTGGCACAGAGTTTCTGATGCTTATAATTTCCCAGTGCTAAAAGCATCTTTTGCTTTAGTATTTAATCTTTGACCCCATCCCTGACATAGGGCTCCTAAAACCTTTGTAAATTCCTTAGTAACAAGAGCACCAAGAGCATTCTTTATTTTATTAAAATGACTCTGGGGACTTCCCTGGTGGTCCAGTGGTTAGGAATCCCCCTGCCAATGCAGGGGACACAGATTCAATCCCTGCTCGCATAAGATCTCACATGCCTCAGGACAGCTAAGGCTGTGCACAACAACCCCCGAAGCCCACTCATGCCAGGGCCCACGCTCAGCAACGAGACGAGGCACTGCAATGAGAAGCCCTCACTCGGCAACTGGAGAGCAGCCCCCCGACTCCCCGCTCCACAGCCAGAGAGAAGCCCGCAGGCGGCAATGAAGACCCAGCGCAGCCAGAAAGTAAGGTAAATAAATAATTTAAAAAAATTTTTTAAAAAGGTGATTCAGGGTGGACTCAGGTGGGAGGGGCTGAGCAAAAAAAAAAAAGGCCAAGCCATGACTGCAAGCTTGGAATTTTCAGCCACATTTCCCATCCTTCAGAAGAGGGACAGAGAATGGAAATGAAGTTAATAGGAGCTAATAGTCAATAACTAATCACATCTAAGTGAGGAAGCCCTCACAAAATCCCAATAGCATGAGTTAAGTGGAGCTTCCAGCTTGATGAACCCCACCTCCAAGGGAACAGAAGCTCCGTTTCAGACCTTGCCCTCTGTATCTCTTCATCTGGCTGTTCATTTATACCTTTTTTCTTTTTTCTTTTAATTTTTAAATTTTTTTTCTTTTTTTATTCTCTTTATTTTACCTCTTTTCATATTACTTAATAAACTGGGAAATGTGTTTCCTTGAGTTCTATGAGCTGCTCTAGCAAATTAATCGAACCCGAGGACGAGGTCGCTGGAAGCTCTGATCTACAGCCTGGGCTTGAGCCTGGTGTCTGAAATATCGGGGGGAGGCACTCTTGTGGGAACAGAGCCCTTCACCTGTGGGCTCTAGCTCTGTCTCTGGGCAGACGGTGTCAGAACTGAGGCAGACCCTAGGACACCCAGCTGGTGCCACAGAAAAGCCCTTGGTGGGGGGGGAAATGCATGCACACTCAGTGACCAGAGGTACCGGAGGGAAAGTGTTCTGTGTGAGTGGTGAAAGAGACACTTGGGGGAGAAAAACATGGGGGAGGAAAACTGGGTGGTGCTTCAGCATAGATTTTCAAATGGCAGGATAACAAAAGAAGAGTGGAGAGCAGACAGAAAAGGAGCAGCTGAAGAAAGATCAGAGACATCGTGGACCAGGCAGGTCCCAGAGGCCTCCCGGAAGAAGCCATGATGTCCGGAGCACAAGGGCTGACCAAGGACGGGCGGAGTGCTCCCTAACACGGAGCAGAGGCGAGTGTGGTCACTTTCGGTAGATAAGGCGAGGTCAGTTGATATAAAGGGATTGTTCATGGCAGAAGCCCTAACTGGGATCTCCGTTTCCTTGGAGAAGGAGAGTGTAGGCCAGTAGAGGCTGTGATGATGGAATAGGACCTTGAAGAGACAGTGAAGGTTTGGAATCACCCCTTTGGAGAACGGGGAAAGCTGCAGATCAGAAACAAGGATTCTCAGGACGCCTGCGGACCCAGCTGAAACTGAAGACTCAGTCTGTAGTTGCTCTTTGTTGTTGAATATTCTTCTGCAGCCCTCACCAGCCCAGGGTGGGGGAAAGGAAGATATTTCAGGGGGAGGCAGGGCTGGCCAGGGAGGCAGATGGGGTGAGGTTGCAGTGGGAGGGATACAGCAAAAAGGTGAGTGGGCGTGCAACTGATGCAGAAAGACCTTGTCGCTGGCCCCGAGGGCCGTACATGCCAGAGAGAGAGATAATAAATGCCACTGTGGAACGGTAACTCAACAGTTCTCACACGTTCAGTGAGAGGTGGAGGTGGCCCCGACAAGTGGTGGGGGTTTCAGAGGGGAGAGGCCGCAGCAGCTTCCGGTGGTCAGAGGAGGCCCCGGGTCTGCTGCAGCCTCCGCTGCTAGCGCTCAGCAACTTCAAGGCCCCCTTTCCGGTGGTTAAGAAAGAATGGGGTGAAACAGCTCTGCAAGGGAGGGCAGAGGTCAGGTAATGAGCTGCACTGCCTCCTAAGGAAGGAGAGGGCAGCCAGCGTGGAGGAAAGTTGAGGAGCAGACCGGACTCGGCAATGAGTCCTGCCCAGCAGCAAAGTTCGGGCGTAGGAGCTGCTGCCTCCGGAGCCCTGCAGGGTCCACCCTCAGCTCAGCTTCCTGTGATGTGGACCTGCTGGTCTGAGGAAGGTGAGGTGGGAGGACGGGTGAGGCCTGAGCGCCGGGAGAGGGGGCAGGAGAGAGAAAATACAACTTTCAGAAAAGCACAACTTCCCCTAGCCAGCAAAGGACGTTGAGGTTTCCTCAGCTCTGAGTTACGACACCAGGCTCGGGGTGAGGCAACAGAAGGGGTTCCTGATGCGGACTGAGTGGATAAAGCTCAGTGAGTTCCCCAAAGTGCTGGGGCAGGTCTGGCTCTAGTCAAGGCAAAATTATAAAGTACATAAAATAGCCTCCAGGTCCACAGCCCACTTTATCACCTCTCTTCTTCTCAGCCTAGCCCCACCCTTGGGAGCTTCCTACTGACTGCTCCTCTCAGCTAAAGCAACTCCCCCCTGACCCTACCCCCCATCAAATTGACCTAGCCTAGGCCCCGCTCTTTGTACCCGTTAACTGAATCATCCCATCTGCAACACTGTCTTTCTCCAAGATAAACATGTGTTTGCTTCTCATGTTTCCTTGTTCAAATCTGTGTTTTCCCTACTTCTGTTTTGGCTCTTGTCTCTCCTTAGCTTGTCCTTCTACCTTACTCCTCTCTCCTGAACTCTTCTTATTATTATCGTTTATTTGTTTATTTTTGGCTGTGCTGGGTCTTCATTCCTACGCTCAGGCTTTCTCTAGTTGTGGCGAGTGTGGACCACTCTCTAGTTGTAGTATCCGAGCTCCTCATTGCAGTGGCTCCTCCTGTTGCAGACCGTGGGCTCTAGGTGCTCGGGCTTCAGTAGTTGTGGCAACCTTAGTTGCTCTGCGTCATGTGGGATCTTCCCAGACCAGGAATCGAACTTGTGTCTCTTGCATTGCAAGGCGAACTCTTAACCACATCACCACCAGAGGAGGCTCATCCTGAACTCTTGCTTATCCTTCAAGGCCACTTCCCCAGTGTCCCGACCTAGAAGGAATTTCCATCTTCTTTGCACCCTTTGTGTTTGAGATTAATCTGCCTGTCAGCAACACGTAGCATCTTCTGTCTTCCCTTAGAGTTGATATTGCACAGGTCTATTTTCCTCTGTCTGAAAGATTCTTAAGGATGGAACCAAATTGTGTTTCATCTTTGTTTCCTCTACAAAATCTGACATAGTTCTTGGAACATAGGAAGGGTTTAATGAAATGTTCCGTTGATTAAATAATCAATTAAATTCAGTTCCCAGAAATGACTCTTGGTAGGAATTTCACGCAGAATACCAGGGAAGCCACAGATATGTGGTTCCCCCGGCTTTTACTTTCGCCTTTCAGGCTTCACAGCCCTGAAAATGCTTTCATTTCCCATTTGCAGGTCTGAGAACACCAAGCCAGTGACCCTGAAGCTACTTGGAACTCTCACACACTGCTTGGTTCAGCCACTTTAGAAAAGAGTTTGGCAGCATCTGCTAGATGTATATATACATACCCAGGGATTCTACCCCCAGAGATACACCCAACAGACATGCATGCACAAAAAGTCCCATTGGGACTTCCCTGGCTGCCCAGTGGTTTAGATTTTGTACTTCTCCTGCAGAAGGTGCAAGTTTGATCTCTAGTCAGGAACTATGATCCTGAGTTCTACACAGTACAGCCAAAGAGAGAAGAAAGAAAAATGGCTCATAGCAGTGTGATTATAATAGGGAAAAGGGAAAAAACTTTGAGAACACCCCAAAGGTTCATCAATAGGAGAATACATGAGTGGACTATTGAACAGTCATACAATAGAACACAGCCATGAAAACAACCAGCTACAAGTGAAAACAGAGATAAACCTCATCAGATGTTGAGCAAAAGAAGAGTCCGTGCAGGAGTATGTACCAAATGCAAGAGTACACAATCATGATTCCATTTACATACACGCACAACTAACCTATGACATTAGAAGTCAAAAGAGTAGTTACATTTGTGGGAGTCGGAGGAGATAACGAAGGGAGAGCGCATGCGGTAGATACACGGGTGCATTCACTTAACAAGGACTCATTGCGATGCATGTTCATGATTTTTCGCACTTCTCTGCACACATATCATGAAGACAATGGTCCAGCCACCTCTGGAGATATTTCTACAGAACCAGCTCCCTCTGGTAGTGCTGCAGCCCTGAGTTTCCTGAGTCCTCATCTCTCTCCTATACACAGGAACTTCACTGTTCACACTTTGTTTGAGGGGAAGTACAAAGAGGAAAAGGTGGACAAAAACGAACCCAGTCTTCTTAGAACTTGCCTGGATCCAGCCAAAGCTTATGCAATCGGTGACTCCCACCTGAGAAGTGAAAGTTTCAACGCAATCTACAGGAGCAGTCTGCAGCCTTCAGAGCTGTCTGTAAGAGGCTGTCCCTGACCTTATTTATTTATTTTTCTGTCCGGCACATCTCACCCCAAATCTTGCAGCCCCTGGGCATCGACAGGCTCTGGTGTGTCCTTTAGAGTTTCCTCAGAATGCCATAGCCAAAATCTGAATTTAGGGCTCAAGTCCACTCTCATGAGCAGTGATTTGAAGTTCCTTGCTCCCCAACACATCTGACCCCAAAATCATCCCAACCTTCCTCTAAGATGTCTGAAAACAAGTCATTATTTTCTCAACTAACACGTTTTGAGCACTTGCTGTGTGGGCATTTTGTTGTGCACTCATCCCAGCTGTGATTGTGTGTTAATTGATATAAACAGGGTAGGCTCTGTGAAGAAAGGAGTGTGTACTTATTCACCTCTGAATCCTCAGTGTCTAGCCCAGCACCTGGCGCAGAGCTGCTCAGAACACACCGAGGGAAGGAGTGGGGACAGAAAGGGAGGTGCTGCTGTGAAACAGACTCTGTTACAACACAGTATAACCACGTGCTTTGGTGTCTTGCCTACACGTTGCCTGAAGTTAAAAATGCTGACGTCCATATATGTATACTGATCGCTGACTCAAGTTGTTGTACAGCAGAAACCAACACATGAGAAACTATCCTCGCGTTAGGAAAAGTAAAAGCAAAAAGAGAAGCAAGTGACACAAACTGCTAAAATATTTTCCAAAAAAATTCAACATGGTAGCCATCTAGAAGGCATATGAAATTGATAAACTGCCAGAAACTCTAAGAGAATAGAAACACAAATTTACAGAGCATGCCTACATATGAAATTACATACACAGGACTCTCAGAGATATGAGCGTATTAGTCATGTTTTGAGAAACAAATGCCTGTGCACTGTTTGTGCTTTTTTTTTATGAAAACTCAAAATCAGCTTTAATAAATACTTGTTTTAATAAAACAAAAGTTCTTTTAAGACTGTGCAATATCAATCTATCCATCTAATTCAAAGATCTTTATGTCAAAAATATTTTCATATACCAATAGTAAAAGAAAAAATGTTGAGTCTCCCTAAGATCTTGGTTATGACAATGAGAAACCCTCAGAAAAGGGCCACACTTAAAACTTTATCATCTTATCTCAACATTCTCTAACTCACTTTCTATTCAATTAATTAGAGTTCAACAAAGGATTACCAAATAGTCTCTCTCTTCTTCACTCTGACTACAAAACTAAGTGAAATACATGCCTTGCTTCCAAAGAGCTGAATAACATGAACGTTCAGTTTGGAGTTCTTGTAATAACTCAACATTTCTCTAAGCACTTTATATATTATATCTCATCGAATCTTCACACATCCCCTAGGAAGCAGGCACCACTGTTAATTTCATGTTTTGAATGAAAAATTGAGAAACAAGAGGTTGGTTAACTTCCTCAAGGCCACAGAGATAGTACATGCTTTAAAATTTAAAACAGCTTTCCCAATGAAACTTGCTGGTAGGCCAATAAACTCACTTTATTCTATGGATTAGTTAAAGTATTCACTCATTCAATAAATACTTATTGAGCATATACTTGTGCCAGATACTGCTCAAGATGCTGGAGATACAGGAGTGAACAAAAGCAAAAGTCCTGCCTTCATGGATCTTACATTTTAATAAGGTGAAGTGGAAACTGGGAGACAGAAAATTAAACAAATAAACATGTAGTATGTAAAATGGGGATGAGCATACAGAGAAAAATGAGACAAGAGGGAAACAGGGAGTTTCAAGATGGAGGGGCTGTTTTTAGTGGGAAAGATATCATTGAGGAGGTAGTACCTGAGCAGAATAAGGCAGCAAGCCTCACAGAAAAGGAGGAAGCAGCATTCCAAGTAGAAAACAGCGCAAAGCCCCCAGTGAAACAAGTGTGAGGGCTATCAGGTCAGCATGACTGAAATGCAGTGAGAAGAGCAGAGAAGCAGAGGTAATGGTCAGGGAGGCTGTATCACACGGACCGTTGTGAAATGTATGGCTTTTACTCTATGAGAAGAGAGAAAGCTGTGGAAGACTTTTGCAAAGCATAATATGAACTTCTTACACATATGTGACGCATATTGAATTTTTCAGGAAACCAAATTTTAGAAAAAAATGTTTCATTCTCATTGTGTCTCCAGATTGAGTGCACTGAAAAAGACATGCTATCACTTTTGTGGTATTCCTGCCAAAAATGCATGACCTGAATCTTATGACAAAACATCAGGCAAACTCAGACTGTAGAACTCTCTAGAAAACAACTGACTTGTACTCCAAAAATATCAATGTTATAAAATATGAAGAAAGTTTAGGGAATGACTGTAGATTAAAGATGACCAAAAAGACACAGCAACTGGAACTGCCCTGGTCCAGTGGTTATGAATATGCCTTGCAACGCTGGTGACGCAGGTGTGATCCTTGGTTGAGGAACTAAGATACCACGTACCTTGGAGCAGCTAAGCCTGCATGTCTCAGGTACTGATGCCCAAGAGACACAACTACTAGTAGAGAGTTTAGTCATGCTCTGCAATGAAAAATCCGCGGGAAGCGAAGAAGATCCTTTGCACCACAAGTAAGACCCGACATAGCCAAATAAATACATAATTTAAAAAACAGACATAATAATGGAATGCAGTACATGATCCTGGTTGAATTCTGGATGGGAAAAAAAGATGTCATATAGCACATCTGGGGCTTCCCATGTGGTTCTAATAGTAAAGAACCCACCTGCCAACACAAGAGACTAGGAGATGTGGGTTCGATCCCTGGTTGGGAAGATCCCCTGGAGGAGGGCATGGCAATCCACTCCAGTATTCTTACCTGGAGAATCTCATGGGCAGAGGAGCCCAATGGGCTACATCTATAGGGTCACGCAGAGTCGGACACGACTTAAGCAACTTAGCAAGCACACACACAGCACTGGGGGGACATTTGGTAATATTTAAATATGTATTATATATTTGATTGCATTGATGTTAAATTTGCTAAATTCTATAACTGTGCTATATCATGATACGGGGACATTCTTGTTTTTCAAAGATGTTTGCTAACATAGTTAAGAGTAAAAGGGAGTGATGTCTGCAATTTATCCTTGAATATTCCACAAAAATAATTATTATACAGCTATTCACACATACATATATTTGGAGAGAAAGAGAAATAAAGCAAATGATAAAAAATGTTAACAACTGGTGAATCTAGGTGAAGGAACAAGAATTCTTTGTACTGTTCTTGCAACTTCCCTGAAATGTCAAAATTATTTTAAAGTAACAAGTTTAAAAATTGAAACAAATAACTATAGCAGTTTCAGTCAACTTACACAAGGCCAGCCCCACAGACACAGTGTATAGCAAGAAGAGAGAAAATTTCCATAAGGCTCAAGTCTATCCCTTCCAGTGCTCAAAGAATCACTCACCTGGCTTCCCCCTGCAATACAGTTGGCATGGCCATGCCCAGAGACAGTGCCACAAGGATGGAGGGAACATCACGTAGGCTTATGATCTCAGAGTCAGCCTGACCTTCTGTTCCTGCACTCCCAAAGCCAGGCATCAAACCCCGTGGGTCCTCTCTAGGCTTTCAAGGTTCTAATCTAGCTTTCTTGCCTGGGATCCTGCATCTTTGGATCCCCCTAGCCCACACACATGGGCCCCAGGCTCCAGACTTCTCTCTCTGCTCCCTGTTCCTCATCACACCCTGCCCTACTCCACCTGTACTGGTAAAAATGCTGAGCCCAGAATGTATCTTTTTGAAGGATATCTGAGTGCCAGGGGCTCAGTGAGTGAACTGGGTACCCAGGAACGGCTTGTAACAGACCGGAAACAAACATTTCCCTGTGCCTCAGTCTCCTCCCTTCGCAACCAAATGTGCCTTCCTCTCACTCCACCTCCATTCACCATGCCCTGCAAAGAGTTACTGATTTAAAATGCAGGCTCCAAGTTTCAGAGCATCCTAGACAAGGTTGGAGAGAAAGGGGGAGCACCCCTCACTGAGATTCCTTAACCCCTCGTTTGTTGGCTCAGGGCCCAGCTGAGAGTTTTCAGTTTGCTATGGAACTTCCTAATATTATCTCCTTCTCTTCCCTTCCCTGCCCCCTGCCCCCAGCCAAAGAGAAAGTGTTAGTCACTCAGTCATATTCAACTCTTGGTGATCCCATGGACTTCTGCCTTCCAGGCTCCTCTGTGCACAAAACTCTGTAGGCAGGAATACTGGAGTAGGTAGCCATTCTCTTCTCTTGAGGATCTTCCCAACCCAGGAATCAAACCCCAGTCTCCCCCATTTCGGGCAGATTCTTTACCATCTGAGCCACTAGGGAAGCCCCCAGCCAACATTTCCCTAATAATTCTCAGGCTCCCTTGGCCTCTGGGCTGCTGGCAGAGTTGATGGAGATGGACCAGCCCTTGCAAGTAAAGCCTCTGTTCAGGCCTTCATCTCATGCTTCCTATCCGCCTCTCCCACCGTACCCCTTATCGCTTGCCAGGGCTCAACTTTCCTGCCTCAGAGAATAATCTGTCAGTCTCTGAGCTCCAGAACCACCCGACTTCCTTTGAGAAGCCCAAGTTCATGGCCGCTTTGTCTCTCTTTTGGCAACTGGGCCAAATGAGAGGATATTTCATTCTTAGAGCCAGCAGGAAGGACACTTTCCCCCCCGAGACAGAAAGGAAAACTGAAGCCGGTGGGAAGGACTCACCTTGCCAAGGTGGCCTGGATTGCTGCTGGCATAGCCAGATGCACACTTCTCAAGGACCTCCCAACCCACTGCCAGCCTTTGCTGTCTGACCCAGCCTGCCCAGAGCTGCAGGGAGCTGCTCTGGGTCACAGGTCCAGATGAATCCAGAGGCTCACATACCGATTTCCCTGAAGGCCACAGCGCCTGGTCCATGCCAGCCCACCCCTACCAGGCTGGGCCTCCTTACCTTGGCCCTTGACAAGCAGGAGGAGTGTGAGGGCGAGCACTTGCCCCAGCATCCCCACAGAACAGATGTAAAATGCTGACAGAGGGGTCAAGCCAGCTCCTCTCCCACCAGGTACTCTGCCCTGCTCTAGCTCAGCAGCCGCGCATCAGCAGAAGAAGACGGGGAGCAGAACTCTGTCAGGCTTCAGCCACAGTTTCCTCAGCTTCAGGATGTTCTCATCAGCTGAACAATAGCAGGGTTGTTGAGGAAGCCCCAGCCCCTGGATCTGGTCTGATAGTTCCCACAAGCTAAAGTTGCGAAGTTCACCTCAAGTGGGCGGATGCTCAGAATACAGTGACTCACAAAACCAACTTAGAAATCTTGTCCTGAGCTCTGCCCCAGCCCAGCTGCTTTGTTTAAAGGACAGATGCCCAAGAAGTTTCCAATTCTCTGCATTCTACTGGCAATATAGAGAAAACTATATGAGGACCAAACAGCCATTAGGTAAGCCTGTCCAATCCCAACAGACATTGTGAAGGTGAAGGAGAGAGGGTTTGGGAAGGATGTAGATTGAAAAGTGGATCACTAGACAAATAGGTGAAATGCTGAAGGAGAGAAGAAAAGGCACTAGAAAAATCTAGCAGGCCTGGGGATTTTCTGAAGGTTGATACCAAAGTTTCAACCTTAAGCACATCCAAATTAAAATGTTTCCATAATAATATCTTTTTGCCTAGTCTCAGATCTGTACTTTTAAATTCCTTCCTTTCCTCTTTTTCTACTTTCCTGTAATAGTTCATTCTTCTCAGCTTCTCTCGCCCAGACAGCATGTAGACCCACCTTTTCTGCCCCACAACACACACTTTGATTTCACCCTCCAGAAAGGCCAGGTAGCATTTGATTCTCTTCACACCCCCATGGAGGGGTAGAGGCATCCAACTTTTCGCAGAACTCAATTGCTTTGAGACCGCACCCAGAGTTCTGTGCCCTTTTTCTTCTGCTTTCCCCTCAGCAGAAGATACTTTCAGTTCCCTTCAATTCAGTCCTTCTTCTCCTTTTCCATCTGTTGATCCATTTCTAGTCACTGTGTCTGAGGCTGGGCTGAGGGGAGGCAGACTGAAAGACTCACCTGCCAAAAAAGAGGCAGCAATGATTTTCTGGGTCAAACACTGGATTTTCAGTCAAGAATGTAGGATTCCCAGGTGGCACTAGTGGTAAAGATTCTGCCTGCCAAAGCAGGACCTAAGAGACACAAGTTTGATCCCTGGGTAGGGAAGATCCCCTGGAGGAGGTCAATATTCTCACCTGGAGAATCCCATGGACAGAGGAGCCTGGCAGGCTACAGTCCACGGGGTCACACAGAGTTGGACACAACTGAAGTGACTTGGCACACAGGCGCATGGAGACTTGAGTTTCAGTTCAGCGACTCACAGGCTGTGTGATCCTGACCAAATTATTTTCTGAACCTGTGGGGTCAACAATACTTGGCTTCCATCCCTCACAAGGTAGTTTTCAGAATCGAGTTAGATGTATAATCTCCATCAATTGAAGTAAAGAAACACAAGCAGGTTAACAAGTTGTTTTAATATGTATATGCATATTATACAAACAAATGTATTTTTTTAAAAAGAATCAAATTAAAAACTGTACTTGAGAGTATGCATATGAAAAACTCTGAACAATAGAGTTTTGTTCATTTTTTTAAACGCAGACCTACACAGATTTTTCCTGTTGATCTAATGGTTATCATCTCTTCTTTCTTTTTTCTCCTCCCAGCCCTTTAGCCCTGGGAAGTTTCCTCAGAGTTGATCTGGCCGTGCCCCTGACCTTGAGATGGTGCTCAAGGCATGATACAGTAGGAAGGATAAATTTCCTCCCATGAAAGATGGAATAGTCCCAGTTCCAAGATTAACTGTAAATTTGGGATCCCTAAGACTACCTTCAATTTTGGTAATTTACTAGAAGGCAATTTACCAGAAATCATTACCGTGTTAAATAAATATGCTCTGGGACTTCCCTGGTGGTTCAGAGGTTGGGAGTCTGCCTGCCAATGACACAGCTTCAGTCTCTAAGATCTCATACGCCATGGGGCAATTAGGCCAGAGCACCACGAGTATTGGACCTACGCTCTAGAGCCCGCGGGCTCCAACTACAGAAGCCCTAGAGCCTTGTTCCACAAGAAGCGAACCAAACTCAGCGAGAAGCCCAAGCACTGCCACTAGAGAGTAGCCCCTGCTCCCCGAGACCAGAGAAGATCTGTGCACAACAATGAAGAGCTTGTGCACCGCAGCAAACACAGCCAAAAAAAACACAGCCCTTTCAACTAGCTATGCCCACTCTTTGAACTTACCCACAGAGATATTGTCATTAATGCATGAAAATATTTTCACAAATGCACAAAGGCTCTTCTTTATAGCATTGTTAAGTAAAAAATCAGAAATAATCTATAATTTAATCATAGGGAACAATTTTATAAATATGGTATATTCATTCTATATTATGGTATATCAAGAAGCCTTTTAAAAGAGTAAGCTCTAGCAACCTAAAGAGGTAGGATGTGGACAGTGACAAGGAGGGGACATATATATGCCTGTGACTGATTCATGTTGATGTTGGGCAGAAAACAATACAATACAGTAAAACAATTATCCTTCAATTAAAAACAAAAAAAATAAAAGAGTAAAATAAATGTCTACATACTCATATGAAAAGAGCTCTAAGACAGTCACAAAACTATCTGCATAATATAATTCTGTTTAGGTGGACAAAATGAATTTGTGTAGATTTATGTTCTCTGAACGGCTGTAAATGTAGGGAAACATGCCTAGGGCGGGTATATTCATGATGATAACATTTAGATAAAAAATAGAATGTTGGAGTAGAGGTAAGTGAGAGAGTGAGTTTTACTTTTTATTCCACATATGCTTCCTGTTCAGAACTTTTTACAATGATGATATTATATGTGCAACAATTTAAAATATCAGCTCTCAGACTGCCCTGGGTGCTCCAGTGGCTAAGACTCCACAAGGGCTCCATGGCTGGTGGGGGAACTAAGATGGGAACTAAGATACCACATGCCTTGAGGTGTGGTCAAAACAAAAAAGAATGCAAAAAATATGTGTAATGTATCAGTTCCCCAGGTTTCTATATTTTCACCTTCATAACATAAGATCAATGGATTCATGGAACTTTTCAGAGAAGCAGAACCAATTCAAGATATATAGACACAGAGAGATAGAGATGGAAATAGAGATAAAGAGAACTGATTCAGCAGGTTACTGAGACGGACAAATCCAAAATCTCCCGAGCTAATGGCTCAGTTTGAAGGTCCTTAGGCAAGAGAATTTTCTCTTACTTGAGGGACAGTAAACCTTCCGCCTGCCCCTGCCCCTTTAAAAAGGTGCTGCAGTACATGATCTGTGACTGGTTGAATCTAGGGATGTAGAACCACCTGAATGGAGGGCCAACTATCAAGTTATACTCAGATTTTAGACTGGTGGGGGCAGAATCAGCACCATTCTCCCCAGTGTTGTTCGTTCTTCAAGGGTCATCTGTGCAGAAATCAAAATCTAACTTAGCATAAATGATATACTTAAATTGTTACATTTGACAAGAATGTATCAGAGTGGTTTACAAAAATGGAAAGAAAATGTAATGACTCTAGGTGCCCTGTCACCAGTTTGTGAATCACATCTATTTTGTGAATTACAAATTTAGGAGATCAAAACTGAACAATATTTTGGCTATTGTAAACAATGCAGCGATGAACATTGGGGTACACGTGGCTCTTTCAATTCTGGTTTCCTCGGTGTATATGCCCAGCAGTGGGATTGCTGGGTCATATGGCAGGTCTATTTGCAGCTTTTTAAGGAACCTCCACACTGTTTTCCATAGTGGCTGTACTAGTTTGCATTCCCACCAACAGTGTAAGAGGGTTCCCTTTTCTCCACATCCTCTCCAGCATTTATTGCTTGTAGATTTTTGGATGGCAGCCATTCTGACTGGTGTAAAGTGGTACCTCATTGTGGTTTTGATTTGCATTTCTCTGATAATTAGCCAAGACATGGAAGCAACCTAAATGCCCATCAACTGACGAATGGATAAGAAAGCTGTGGTACATATACACAATGGAATATTACTCAGCATTAAAAAAAAATTCATTTGAAGCAATTCTACTCAGATGGACGAAACTGGAGCCCATTATCCAGAGTGAAGTAAGCCAGAAGCAAAAACAACAATACAGTATATTAACGCATATATATGGAATTTAGAAAGACGGTAACGAGAACCCAACATGCGAGACAGCAAAAGGAACGCAGATGTATAGAATAGACTCGTGGACTTTGTGGATGAGGGTAAGGGTGGGATGATATGGCAGAAGGGCATTGAAGCATGTTAATTGTCATGTGTCTAATCAATCGCCAGCCCAGGATTGATGCTCGGGGCTGGTACAGCGAGATTTCCCGGGGGGGAGGGAGGAGGGAGGGGGGTTCCGGAGGGGAAGCATATGTAAACCCATGGTGATATCATGACAATGTATGGCAAAAACAATAAAAAAAAACTGAACAATAAGGCAACCTGTGCAAGCCAATGTTCCCTTTACTTATTAAAACTGGGCTCATTTGTCTTTGAGTCGCTCAGTCGTGTCTGACTCTTTGTGACCCCATGGATTGCAGCACACCAGACCTCCCATCCTTCACTATCTCCCAGAGTTTGCTCAGACTCATGTGCACTGCATCGGTGACGCCATCCTATCATCTCATCCTCTGTCGTCCCCTTCTGCACTTGCCTTCATTCTCCCAGCATCAGGGTCTCTTCCAATGAATCAATTCTTCACATTAGGTGGCCGAATTATTGGAGCTTCAACTTCAGCATCAGTCCTTCCAATGAATATCCAGGGTTGATTTCCTTTAGGATGGACTGATTTGAACTTCTTACTGTCTAGGGACTCAAGAGTCATTCCCAGCACCACAGTTTGAAAGCATGAATTTCTCAGTCCTCAGCCTTTTTTATGGTCCAACTCTCACTGGAAAAGCCATAGCTTTCACTAGACAGACCTTTGTCAGCAAAGTGATGTCTCTGCTTTTTAACACTCTGTCTAGGCTTGTCATATCTTTTCTTCCAAGGAGCAAGCATCTTTTAATTTCATGGCTGCAGTCACAATCTGCAGTGATTTTGGAGCCCAAGAAAATAAAGTCTGTCAGGACTGCATGCTGTGATCTTGGATTTTTGATGTTGAGTTTTAAGTCAGCTTTTTCACTCTCCCCTTTCACCTTCATCAAGAGGCTCCTCAGGTGCTCCTCGCTTTTTGTGAAGCCATGTCATCTTTCTGTGAAATGGTGTCATCTACATATCTGAGGTTGTTGATATTTCACCTCGAAATCTTGATTCCAGCCTGTGATTTCTGCAGCCCAGCGATTTGCATGATGTACTCTGCATAGAAGTTAAATAAGTAGTGTGACATTATACAGCATTGACCTACTCCTTTCTCAATTTGAACCAGTCCATTCTTCCATGTCCAGTTCTAACTGTTGCTTCTTAAACTGCATACAAGTTTCTCAGGAGGCAAGTAAGGTGGTCTGTATTCCCATCTCTTGAATTTTTCAGTTTGTTGTGATCCACACAGTCAAAGGCTCTCATGCAGTCAGTGAAGCAGAAGTAGATGTTTTTCTGGAACTCTCTTGCTTTTTTGATGATCCAGAGAACATTGGCAATTTGAACTCTGGTTCTTCTGTCTTTTAAATCCAGCTTGTACATCTTGAAGTTCTCTGTTCATATACTGTTGAAGTCTAGCTTGAAGGATTTTGAGCATTACCTTACTAGCATGTGAAATAAGCCCAATTGTGCAGTAGTTTGAACTACAATTCTTTGGCCTTGCCTTTCTTTGAGATAGGAATGAAAACTGGTCTTTTTCAGTCCTGTGGCCACTGCTGAGCTGTCCAAAATTGCTGCCATATTGAGTGCAGCACTTTCACAGCATCATCTTTTAGGATTTGAAATAGCTCAACTGGAATGCCAACACCTCCACTAGCTTTGTTTGTAGTGATTCTCCCTAAGGCCCACTTGACTTCACACTCCAGGATGGCTGGCCCTAAGTCAGTGATCACACCATTGTGGTTATCTGGGCTATTAAGATCTTTTTGTACAGTTCTTCTTTGTATTCTTGCCACTTCTTAGTGTCTTCTGCTTCTGTTAAGTTCATACCATTTCCGTCCTTTATTGTGCCCATTTTTGCATGAAATGTTCCCATGCTATATCTAATTTTCTTGAAGATGTCTCTAGTCTTTCCCATCCTATTGTTTTCCTCTATTTCTTTGCATTGTTCACTTACGAAGACTTTCTTATCTCTCCTTGCTATTCTTTGTAACTCTACATTCAGATAGCTATAGCTCTCCTTTTCTCCTTCGCCTTTCACTTTTCTCAGCTGTTTATAAGGCCTCCTCAGACAACCATTTTGCACTGTTGCATTTCTTTTTTGGGGAGATGGTTTTGGTCACCACCTTCCGTACAATGTTATAAACCTCCATCCACAGTTCTTCAGGCACTCTGTCTATCAGATCTAACCCTTGAATCTATTTGTCACTTCCACTGTATAATTATAAAGGATTTGATTTAGGTCATACCTGAACGGCCTAGTGTTTTTTCCCTACTTTCTTCAACTTAAGCCTGAATTTTTAAATATGGAGCTCATGATCTGAGTCACAATCAGCTCCCAGTCTTGTTTTTGCTAACTGTATAGAGCTTCTCCATCTTCGGCTGCAAAGAATATAATCAATCTGATTTCAGTACTGAGCATCTGGTGATGTCCATGTCTAGTGTCATGTCTTGTGTTGTTGGAAGAGAGTGTTCGCTATGACCAGCATGTTCTCTTGGCAAAACTCTGCTAGCCTTTGACCAGCTTCATTTTGTACTCTGAGGTCAAACTTGCTTATTACTCCAGTATCTCTTGACTACTTACTTTTGCATTCCAGTCCCCTAGGATGAAAAGGATATCTTTTTTTTGGTGTTAGTTCTAGAAGGCTTTGTACATCTTTTAGAAGATCATCATCTTCAGCGTTCATGGTTGGGGCACAGATTGGGTTGCAATGACGCTGAATGGGTCCCCACACTGTCACTTCTGAAAACAAACGCCTGTGATCAAAGCTTCAACTTGCAGTTCGAAGCTTACAGCCAAGTTATCCTGTCATTTTAATGACATGAGCATTCATTAACCAATTAACCATAAATGAAATTTTCTTGATTTGATAAACTCGATTCTGGGATATTATCCTTCGCATTGTTGTTTGTCTGTCATGTATAACCCATATCAGTGTTGACAGAGTCCCTGATTCTTTGCGCAGCTGCATCTACCACATGGGTTTCTGGTGCCCACATGCCCACTCACTAGACCACAAAACATGAAGAGCCTAGATCGGATTTCCCGTCCCCCAGGAGTTCCCCTTTTCTCTACCCACCCCAATACCACCTCCCTATATAACTCTCATGAGTTCTCTCCGTCTTTCTGGCAGACTGTTGTAGCTGTCTCTGCTGGTATTCCTTAGCACATCCATGTGCTTTTTTCTTGTGGGGATAGAGTCTTGGAGATTACCTGCTGGGGCCTCCCCTTGCCCCACTCTCCTATCTGATACTTTGTTTCTGTCTCCGATCCCAGGCAGGGCAATCCAGCACAAGCTCAGGCAGTTAAGACACATCAGTAAGTGTCTCATTCCAACTGATGGCTTTAAAGTATCATTTCAGATTTATAAATCTTAAATGGAGACTTTTGTTGTCTTATGTCTTAATTTTAGCAGTTCTTTCCAGCCTGTATCAAAGGATAACTTTTGGGTCTTGGACCCCATAAGTTTTACTCCTATTCACTTCCTCAAGTCTGAAAAAATACCATTTTATTTTTCACATCTAGCCCCTTTTGATTAATTAAAACTTCCACACCACTTGTGGGAAAAACAAGTTGGAATTCCACCAGTCTGAATCTTTAAATATTATCAATGAAATAACATTATCTACAAGTAATGCTTAATGAAAGACAATGAAATTTCCTCTTTTTCTACCATTTCAACCGTGAAGAGCTTTCCAATTTAGTTGTATATTTACCTCATGAAAAATGAAAGCTGTGGGGTTCTGCCCGGAAGGAGGAGTGCAGAGAAGTCATGTAAGAGAATCATGGAAGTACAATCTTGATGAGCTGTTTTTTCCCATTGTCTATGGAATTTGCTATAGGATCCTATGGTTAATCACTTCCTTGAAATTTCAAAACAATGTAAAAAAGATACTCTCATTCTTTCATTTTCTTTCTCACCTTCCCTATGATCCCAAGAAGATTTCAAGCTTCCTTTAAGTGAACTTGGTATATCAATTACCAACAGATTTACCCAACCTCTTTTCCTCTGAATCATCAAAATCTTGAGAAATGTGGAATGAACTATTCTGACAATCAGAATTTTTCATAGTAAAGATCATAGTAAATTTTTCATGGGACCAGCAAAAGATCCTGAGCACAGGAAATAACAGCAATTAACACAGATAATTATTCTTATTTCTTATTCCTTATTCCCTTTCTTATTTCCTAATTCTATGCTCATCATAAAAGGAGGGATTAAAAAATCTTTGACACTAAGAACTTCTGTTCCTTAAAATACACTATCACTAAAGTAAAAATACATGATACACATTGAAAGAACATATTTGCAACACATATAACTAACAAAAGGTTAGTATTAGTTAATACTATTATATAAAGAAATTTTATTAATCAATTAATAAAAGGATATACAATCTAATAGGAAACTTTGCAAAATATATGAACAAAGATTTCACAGAAAAAGAGATACATACAGCCAATAAACACATGAAGATTTATTCAATCTCACTAGGAATGAGAAAATTCAAATTATGACTATTTAATTCATAAAAAATAAAGTCTGATAATACCAACTATTCAAGAAGATATGTACTGATTGAAATTGTTATATATGCTGATAGAAATATAAATTGGTACACTTGGGAGGGTGAAGAATATTATCTTGTAAAGTTGAATATTCACAAACTCTAATGACCCAGAAATTTGAATTCTAGTCATATCCTCAAGAGACCTTTAGCATATATGTACCCAAAGACACATACAACGATGTTCTAGGCAACAATGTTCTTAATCAGAAAAACAAAACAAATGCTCAATAATGAGATAGTAGAAATATAAATTATAGCATATGCATACAAGGGCTTCCCTGGTGGTTCAGATGGTAAAGGATTCACCTGCAATGCAGAAGACCCAAGTTTAATCCGAGTTGGGAACATCCTCTGGAGAAGGGAATGGCAAATCACTTCAGTATTCTTGCCCTGAGAACCCCATGAACAGTATGAAAAGGCAAAAATATAGGACATGAAAGATGAACTCGCCAGGTCGGTAGAGGCCCAACATGCTACTGGAGATCAGTGGAGAAATAACTCCAGAAAGAGTGAAAAGACAGAGCCAAAGCAAAAATAACACCCAGTTGTGGATGTGACTGGTGATGGAAGTAAAGTCTGATGTTGTAAAGAGTAATATCACATAGGAACCTGGAATGTTAGGTCTATGAATCAAGGCAAATTGGAATTGGTCAAACAAGAGATGGCAAGAATGAAGGTTAACATTCTGGGAATCAGCAAATTAAAATGGACTGGAACGAGTGAATTTAACTCAGATGACCATTATTATATCTACTACTGTGGGCAGGAATCCTTTAAAACAAACAGAGTAGCCATTATGGTCAATAAAAGAGTCTGGAATGTAGTACTTGGATGCAATCTCAAAAACAAAACTATTCAGTATCACCGTAATCCAAGTCTATGTCCCAACCAGTAATGCTGAAGAAGCTGAAGTTGAATGGTTCTATGAAGACCTACAAGACCTTCTAGGACTAACAAATGAAAAAGATGTCCTCTTCATTATAGGGGACTGGAATGCAAAAGTAGGAAGTCAAGAAATACTTGGAGTAATAGACAAATTCGGCCTTGGAATACAGAATGAAGCAGAGCAAAGGCTAACAGAGTTTTGCCAAAAGAACACACCAGTCATAGCAAACACCCTCTTCCAACAACATAAGAGAAGACTCTACACATGGACATCACCAGATGGTCAATACCGAAATGAGACTGATTATATTCTTTGCAGCCAAAGATGGAGAACCTCTATACAGTCAGCAAAAACAAGGTTGGGAGCTGACTGTGGCTCAGATCATGAACTCCTTATTGCCAAATTCAGACTTACATTGAAGAAAGTAGGGAAAACCACTAGATCATTCAGGTATGACCTAAATCAAATCCCTTATGATTATACAGTGGAAGTGACAAATACATTCAAGAGTCAGATCTGATAGACAGAGTGCCTGAAGAACTATGGACAGAGGTCCATGATGTTATATAGGAGGCAGTGATCAAGACCATTCCCAAGAAAAAGAAATGCAAAAAGGCAAAACGGTTGTCTGAGGAGAACTTACAAATAGCTATGAAAGAAGAGAAGCAAAAGACAAAGGAAAAAAGGAAAGATATACCCATTTGAATGCAGAGTTCCAAAGAATAGCAAAGAGAGATAAGAAAGCTTTCTTAAGTGAACAATGCAAAGAAATAGAGCTAAACAATAGGATGGGAAAGACTAGAGATCTCTTCAAGAAAATTAGAGGTACCAGGGAAGGACAGAAATGATATGGACCTAACAGAAGCAGAAGATATTAAGAAGAGGTGGCAAGAATAAACAGAAGAAATATACAAAAAGATCTTAATGACCCAGATAATCATGATGGTGTGATCACTCACCTAGAGCCAGACATCCTGGAATGTGAAGTCAAGTGGGCCTTAGGAAGAATCACTATGAGCAAAGCTAGTGGAGGTATTGGAATTCCAGTTGAGCTATTTCAAATCCTAAAAGATGAGGCTGTGAAAGTGTTGCACTCAATATGCCAGCAAATTTGGAAAACTCATCAGTGGCCACAGGACTGGAAAAGGTCAGTTTTCATTCCAATCCCAAAGAAAAGCAATACCAAAGAATGCTCAAACTACTCCCCAACTGTACTCATCTCACACGCTAGCAAAGTAACGCTCAAAATTCTCTCAGCCAGGCTTCAACAGTTCATGAACCATGAACTTCCAGATGTTCAAGCTGGATTTAGAAAAGGTAGAAGAACCAGAGATCAAATTGCCAACATCTGTTGGATCATCGATAAAGCAAGAGAGTTCCAGAAAAACATCTACTTAGGCTTTATCAACTATGCCAAAGTCTTTGACTGTGTGTATCACAAAAAACTGTGGAAAATTCTTAAAGAGATGGGAATACCAGACCACCTGACTTGCCTCCTGAGAAATCTGTATGCAGGTCGAGAAGCAACAGTTAGAAATGGACATGGAATAACAGACTGGTTCCAAACTAGGAAAGGAGTACATCAAGGCTATATATCGTCACCCTGCTTATTTAACTTATATGCAGAGTACATCATGAGAAATGCTGGACTGGATGAAGCACAAGCTGGAATCAAGACTGCCAGGAGAAATATCAGTTTCCTCAGATACGCAGATGACACCATCCTTATGGTAGAAAGTGAAGAGGAACTAAAAAGCCTCTTGATGAAAATGAAAGAGGAGAGTGAAAAAGTTGGCTTAAAACTCAGCATTCAGAAAACTAAGATCATGGCATCCGGTCTCATCACTTCATGGCAAACAGATGGGGAAACAGTGGAATCAGTGAGAGATTTTGTTTTTTGTTCCTAAATCACTGCAGATGGTGACTGCAGCCATGAAATTAAAAGACACTTGCTCCTTGGAGGAAAAGTTATGACCAACCTAGACAGCATATTAAAAAGCAGAGACATTACTTTGCCAACAAAGGTCCATGTAGTCAAGGCTATAGTTTTTCCAGTAGTCATGCATGGATATGAGAGTTGGACTATAAAGAAAGCTGAGCGCTGAAGAATTGATGCTTTTGAACTGTGGTGTTGGAGAAGACTCTTGAGAGTCCCTTGGACTGCAAGGAGATCCAACCAGTCCATCCTAAATGAAATCAGTTCTAAATGTTCATTGGAAGGACTGATGCTGAAGCTGGAACTCCAACACTTTGGCCACCTGATGTGAAGAACTGACTCCTTGGAAAAGACCCTGATGCTGGGAAAGATTGAAGGCAGGAGAAGGGGACGGCAGAGGAAGAGATGGTTGGATGGCGTCACCGACTCGATGGACATGAGTTTGAATAAACTCTGGGAGTTCATTATGGACAGGGAGGCCTGGCGTGCTGCAGTCTATGAGGTTGCAAAGAGTCAGACACAACTGAGCTACTGAACAGAACTGATGTACTTACTGTCATTTTGTTCATTGTTTTGGGGTTGTTTTTGTTGTTTTTTTTGTTGTTGTTGTTCCTAACTTCTTTTGTTCTCTGGGTTATCAAAGGAAACAGTTTCAGAAGGCTTGTCTATTTTGACTGTGGAGACTATCACAACAGACTGGCTGCAAATACCATCTCTCGGTATACTTTGCTGGTACCTTCACCCTAGTTATTCCAAGACTGAACCACTTTTCCCCTTAAAATATCTCAGTGTTCATAGTTTTGTCATCTAGATCTCACATACTAATAGTTAAATTTATCCCCTAATATCTTGTTTTTTATTGTTTTCATAAATGGGATCTTTTCTTCCATTGTGTTTTCTAACTTGTTATTAAAATAAAAGGGAGAGTTACTGATTTCCATACATACAGTTTTGTCTCATGGCCCCACTATGATGAGTTGCAGTTTTTTCTTGATTCTAAAGGAGTAGAAATAATATACAAAGAAGAGAGTATTCCTTCTCTAGTATGCAAAGAAGAGATCAGGACCAGAAACCCAACTCTGTCACAAGCCTAACATATGAAGGAAGACAAAGGCATCTTACAGTTAAAAATGGCTGAGTCCAGGACAGGACTGCAGACAAAGAAAGGACAAAATTGCCTGTGAAAAGGCTTAATGTGCTCCTGAGTAAATTGCTCAGCCATGTGGAGACTAATGTATATGAAACCATTATGGGTTGAATTGTGTCCCCCCGAAAGATGCTGAAGTACCATATCCCTAGTATCGTAGGATAGGACCTTATTCAGAAATAGAGTCTTTGGAGAAAATCACATTAAGATATGTCTTTAGGGTAAGCCCAAATCCAATATGACTGATGTCCTTATGAAAATGGAAAATTTGGACACAGAGACAGGTACATCTTATGAAGCTGAAGACGAAATCTCAGTCATGCAAGGGATCAAGGGATGCCAAAGTTTGGTGTCAAACAACCAAAAGTTAGGGGAGAGGCATGGGATAGATTTTCCCTCACACCCTTCAGAAGGAACTAGCCCTTCTGAAATCTTGATCTCAGACTTTCAGATTCCGGAACTACAAAACAACACATACACACTAGTCACTCAGTCATGTCCAACTCTTTGAAACCCCCTGGACTGTAGCCCACCAGGCTCCCGTCCATGGAATTCTCCAGGCAAGAATATTGGTGTGGACTGCCATTTCCTTTTCCAGGGGATGCTCCTGACCCAGAGATCGAACCCAGGTCTCCTGCATTGCAGGCAAATTCTTTACCATCTAAGCCACTGTCTGCTGTTTGAGCCCCCAGTTTGTGGTGTTTTGCTAGAGCAGCTCCAACAATCTGATACAGGATCCTAACTAGAGAAAAGAGATTGTTCTCAAAGTGTGGTCCCAAGACCAGCAGCATCAGAATCACCTGGAACTTGCTACAAAAGCAAATTCCTGGGTCCTCCTCTATATCTGCTGAATCAGCTACCCTGGGGGTGTTCTAAGGAACCTTCTAGATTATTCTGACGCACTACAGTTTGAGAACCACAGCTCTGGAAAAATTCCACATTCCTGGACAGTGGGAAGGACTCTGGAAAATGGGGATCTGAAACTGCTGGAATACACATAACAAAATATACCATCTTAACCATTTTAAGAGTGTATTTCAGTGGTATTAACTGCATTCTTACTGTTGTGCAGCAGTCAGCTCAACAGTCAGCCCTGTTTGTCTTGCAATACTGAAATTCTATACGTATTAAATAATAACTCTCCATTTTCAACCTCCTTCCAGTCCCCAGAAACCACCATTCTACTTTCTGTCTCTATGCTTTAAATATATTTAAGTACCTAAGCAAAATTGTACAGAATTTTTTCTTTTCATCACTGGCTTGCATTACTTCACATGATGTCCTGAAAGGTCATCTATGATGCAGCATTTCAGAATTTCCTTCCGTTTAAAGGTTGAGTAATGTATCTGTATTTACCACATTCTTGCTTATTCATTTATCTGTCAGTGGCCATTTGGTTGTGTTCATGTTTTGGCTACTATGCAGAATGCTTCGATGGACAAGGTATACATACGTCTTCAAGACCCTGCTTTCAATTCCTTGGGGTATATACCCCAAAGTGGAATTGCTATATCATATGGTAATGCTACCAATATTTTTTTTGAGGAATGGCCATATTTTGTTCCATAGGGGCCATATCATTTGACATCCTCACTAACATTGCATAAGGGTTCAATTTCTCTGCATTCTTTTCATCACTTATTATTTTGTTCTTTTTTAACAAGACCATCCTAAGGAAATGAGGTGATATCTCATTATAGTTTTGATTCGCTGCAGGAACACGCATCCTCACCTTTGTCCTTATCACCTGATTCTTTTCATGGTTTATTTTGACAAAATTCACATGTGTTTAACTTGTATATTAATTTTTTTTAAGTCTTCCACTTTTGTCTTCCTTTTATTTGCATTTGTGTTTCCAGAAGTAACAGAGAAACACTTTAAAGTACATTGCAGAGAAAAACTGTGAGCTATTTTTATATTGGTTTTTCTATTTTTTAGCACAAATCTGTATAAACTTCTTGAAAAGGCTAATTTCTTCTCTTTCTTTCTTTTGCCTGCTTCCCACCCGAAGTACTACCTTGGCCCCTTTAACTTAGGTTCTGAACTTTAATATAATTGGTGGTTTCTAGCATGCTAGTGGTTAGATTTATTTGTGTCATATCTGGTGATACGGTTTTAATTTTTACTGTATTAATTTAGTTTCTTGGAGGTTTATTTGTTTACCCCACTATGCTCAAAGCACACGCAGGTTTTTTGTTTTGCTTTGTTTTTGTTGAGCCTGGGAGGAGAGGGGAAGGGAGTAAAATCACAGAAGTCCTGTTGTTGGTTTGCCCTTCAGTATAGTTGCTGGTAGGTTTATAAGAAGTCAATGACCTGAACTACCTAAAGAAGTTTAGCATTGCTGCAGTGCTGATTGAAACCCTTTGGCTATCTAGTAGTTCTTATGCTACTGAACCTTGGATTACTACATGATACTCAGCTTATATTTTGGGGTCTCTATGTAGACAAAAACATGGTATTCATAATAGAATTGTATACTAGCCTGTTTTTATAACATTGAAACATGAACAACCACTGCTTTCAGTGTGACTTAGTAGGGTTGTTTTGAAGCAGGAAGTAACCATTTATATTTGCACCTGTGTATATTGCATATCAATTATGACATACTTGGCAAGCGTTTTTCTCTTACCTATGAAAATTCTGAAAACTGGTCCAAACAACACTGCATACCAAATTGTGCTCTTATATATCACTGCATTGTGTTCCTTTATAGTAAAATAGCATGTTTTAGTTTTATTATAGTGGCTTGCTGTAAGAATGCCACTTGCTTATCTTTTATTGTACTTGAACTCTTAATCATGCTTTTAACATTTTATTTAACATCATTTCATTAGGTTCCATTAAAAATGTCATTCCTTTGAAAATGCAAGGATTCCCACTTCCAAATTTTGAAGTGAAGATGACGTTTATTCAAAGAAGGAAATAGTTCAGACTTGGTATTATGAAATAAGTGAAGGTTTCCGAAAAGGATTTGTTTAGCTTTGCACAGATGATGATGGCACCTTTTATTAAAAAACAATCAACAGTGCTAAGGAAAATTTACACAAAAGTACTAAGTTAAGTGTGGAAATGTGTGCCTTTCAGTGTATGTACTCTTTGTTTGGTGATCATTTGGATAATCAGACCATTTGAATGGCCGAGAGCACATTTAAATTCTGTGGAGCGCCACATTTGGCTAAAACAACTTTAATGTGCAATTAGTTTCTAGACTAAAATGTCTGTTGTATGAGGGGGATCTTTATATTGGGCTTTTGTATTTTTTTAAGTGTTCACATTTCTTTCTATTAATTAAATGCCATCATAGCACCACATTTATATTGTTGCCTCTCTTAAAATCAAAACTACCTTGATGATGTTCTTCTTGGCATGCATCAAGATTTGAGCAGTGTGTATAGTGATTAAAATGTATTCTTGAAGAGCATAGTCTAATAGACTCTGGTTTAGACTACAAGAACATAAAAGTATAATAGCTTTTGTATAAAGATTTTCTTTTGCTATATGAAAATCAAGGGTTTGGTTTGCTTTTTTTCTGGCTTTTATGGAGGAATAAAAAGTGTTATCTCCTTCTAAGAGTACTTTTTGATTATCTTATAGCAATAATGTCACTGTTCTTTTGAGAAATAAACACATCTTGTATAGGAAATCAGACATAATTTTCTTCAGAGCTCCCTTTATATCTTAGCTTTTTCTTCCTCTTAAGAAAATTCCTATATTTTCAGATTGTTTCATCTTGAACTTTTTTGAGCTTTTGTGCAATGTAATGTTTTATTGATACATCTTTGTACATTTTCATTTTATTTCATACATCTATCTCCCACCTATCTGTCTGAATCGCTGTTTCAGATTTTTAATTCATTGGTTAAAAAATAGTTGCTTTATATATTTCCTCTTGGGTTTATGTTAAATAGTTTTGCATTTTAATCTATTATGCTATGGAAATTATTCTGAAGTTTGTATTCCCTTTTTAAGCCTGCCTTAGTCTATTTTTTGTCATTTTTTATGGTTTAAGGAAGAACACACAGAACTTGATGTTTTTATTTTGAGGAACAATAAAAATTGTTTTTTCTTTTAAGAGAAGAACTACACTGAGTTATTAACTACTATTTCAAGTCAAGTTTCCTTAAATCATCCGGTATGCTTCAGGGCTACAATTTGGGGGGAGGGGCTAATTCTTTTCGTTGTTCTGAGCTACTATTGTCAACTGCTGTTGTACATACTGTTACGTGTAAGGGCATAAATATATTTATTATGTTTGTAAAACTCATTCTGTACAATTGCAGATCAAGGTTGCTCTTCTGTGATATACGGGATATTATGTTTTAAAGACCATCTTGGAATACAATTAGAGAACTTAGTATTTTGATGTACTAAGACCTTTTCTAAGTTTAATATTTTACCTTTGCAAAAACTTTAATTAAAGATGTTATTTAAAAAAAGTAATGCTGCTTGCTCTGCTTACTAGTTTATAAAATTGTTATACAGATAACTGAATAAAACTATACAGTTGAGAAAGGAAAATGCTATACATTGTTAAGTTCCAATATCAAAAAGAAGTATCATTAAATTCTATACCTTTAAGTGGGGTGGGATGTCAGTCTGAATATTAAACTGTGTTATAAATTCTTAGTACCTTTTAAGAAGAATAGTTGTAATTTCTAGACACGCAGGAATTTAAATTGGGCTAAAGTCACACCAACAAAGTGTAACTAAAAAATGATATAATTAACATATTGTATTGAGTATTTCTACTCCAAAGAATAGATTACTTAGGATAAAATTATTTGAGAACATACTTGTTTTTTAATTTCACTGTTTAGTTACATATTTCTCTTTTAGTTCAGAGTTTGTAAATAGTTGCATAAAAAGAGAATCAGATTATTAAAGCCTGTACTACATATTGAATATATTTTGTGTTATTTTAGAAGGTATTAAATAGCAAGTATTTTTATTTATAGTTATTTCAAATGAATCATTAAGAAGCTTTCTTTTTTGTAATTTTTTTTATCCTGTTACTACTTTATCTAGGAAACTTGCAAATTTTAACCATTAAAATAATCATAATAAAGATTAAAAAAAAAAAAAACCTGGTTTCAATTCCTTGGGGTATATAACCCAAAGTGGAATTGCTATATCATATGGTAATTCTACCAATATTTTTTTTGAAGAACTGCCATATTTTGTTCCATGGGGGCCATATCATTTGACATCCTCACTAACAGTGCATAAGGGTTCAATTTCTCTGCATTCTTTTCATCACTTATTATTTTGTTCTTTTTTAACAAGACCATCCTAAGGAAATGAGGTGATATCTCATTATAGTTTTGATTGGCATTTTCCTAATGATTAATTGTGTAGGACATCTTTTTTTGTGCTTGATCAAATTTTATATCTTCTTTAGAGAAATGTCTATTCAAGCCCTATGCCCATTTTTGAACTGAGTTTGTTATTGTTGCTGTTATTTAGGAGTTCTCTATGTGTATTGGACATTATTCTCATGTTAAATATAAGATTTGCAAATATTTTTCCCATTCTGCCTTTTTTGCTCTGTTAACAGTCTTATAAAATTTTTTAAATTTTCATGAAGTACAATTTGTCTACTTCTTTTTTTGCCTGTGCCTGTAGTGTTAATCCAAGAAATCATTGCTAAATTCAGCATTGTGAAACTTTTGCTCCATAAACTCGTAAACATCTTTCAGCGCTCAGCTCAGAAGTGCTGCGGCCACCAGCCCTTATACTCCAGCAGAATCAGCTGTCATGTAGCCCCGCAGTAGCATTTCTCTTATACCTTGGATCCTTCACATTATGCCTCTGCTTTTGTGTGAATGTCTGTCTTGCCAGACACTGAACAAAACACGCACAATCTTTGTGTCCCCTCACACCAGCAGAGCGCAGCGTGCTTGTTAAAACGCATGGAGGCACATGTGGACACAACGTCACATCTGCTTTGGACCATGGCTGGAAGGGGCCCTGGGGACCGGGCTGTCACAGGGCGCAGGAGTGCACAGACCTGCCCCTTTAGCGCCCGCACGCATCACTGCCCCATCACCTGAGGTCCTCCCTGACAGGCGAGCTGCCTCATTCTGCCTGGGAGAGGGACAAGCTGAGGAGGCAGAAGAGACAGGGTCTCAGCGTCACATGCCAGCAGCTCAGGACCCTTGTCTCAGGCCGAACACTTGTGGAGAGATGGGTCCTAAGTAAACCTGCTTACTCTTGACAACTCAGACCCTGAGCAGCCCGCAGGCTCCCTGCTCCTCCTGCCTCTGGCCATGAGCCGTCCCACTGCGACTAGGAAAACCAGGATTTGAGTGGTCTCTGTCCTGGGGGGACACGGAGGCTGCCGCAGGGGAGAGCTGAGTCCATCTGCCCTTGACGTCAGCGCGCACCGTGACTGCCAACCAGAGAGAGAGCACATGGCGGGGAGGAGAGTGGCCAGGGGGAGAGCAGGAAAGTCCAGGATTCTGCCAGTAAGCCCCCCACACAGTGGGAATCTGCGCAGACACTGGTCTGGCGCAATGAGGTCAAGTTTTGCTCTGAAAAGCTAAACCTCGGATCAAAAATGACAACATCTTGCGTTTCTCAAGCAATCTGGGCGCCAGAAGTTTTCCACAGAATGTGCCTACACACAAGCCTCACCCAACTCAGGCATCTGAGCAGCTTATCCCAAGGCTGAGCATAAACAGCGGGGCTTCTGAAGCCCCCACCCTTCCCGTTCAGTCCTCAAAGGTACACGACGTCAGTCCTGGACAGAGGATCCTATAGCCCTGGCCCTGGAGACCCAGCAAGGAGTAAAGGAAGATCACACTCCCACACACATTCACACCATGGTCATACCATACTCACACACACACACACAGACAGCCGATCCCTCAGCACCCAGTGAGCCCCTCAAGGATTCACACGATCCGCATTACACCTGGTGACTCTGCCCCGAGCACACAAACCTGTGGCTACTCTCTCATTATTAAATGCATGCACTAGACAAATCCACAGTGAATTCCTCCGCAAACAAGAGACAGAAAGCAGTATTAAGAAACGTGATAAAAACAGCCTGTTTAGGCCACGTTACAGAGTCTCTGTGCCCAGTACTCCAGCCTGACTTGGAACCCATTCGCTCTGTGGACAATGGTGGTGATCTGGCCTCAGACTTGGACTTTTCCCCACCCTGAGACCAAGAGCCAGTCCTCAGAGAGGGCCCCTGGTCTGCCAAAGGCTTGAAAGGAGAAACTCACATGTACAGAAAGAATATCACCAAACGAAGGCACCGTGACCATATTAGCAGATTTACTCACTCTGATCCTGTCCACACTTTTCTTTTTCTCTTTTAAAGTCTCAGATTCTCAACAATAAATAATGACTGCTTTGCATTTTATATCAAAGGCTCAGCCCCCATGAAGGATATTATGCTGCCAACTTCTGGTTCACTTAAATAAACTATTACCCATTACAATAGAAATAAACCTGTCTCTCCATTGGGCTGGCTGCTCTGCTCTACGTACATGACTCCAGCCTACTCTTAACAAGTTTCCAAGGGGCTGAAGGGGAGGAATAAAAAGTCTGGAGCCAAATATCTTCATTCCAAACCATGACTCTCCCATGTATCCCCAGGGATGTGGGGCCCGTTCCTGAACCTCACAGTGCTTCAGCTTCCTCATCTATAAAATGGATCTGGTAAAAGCTCAGAAGTCAAGAGTAGATTAAATGAGACAACACACATAATATCCATAGAGGAGAATCAACAGGTAGTAAAATAAAGGTTATCTAACATAACTGAATTTTATGCCTTTTCTATTATGAGTTCAGAAGGGCAAAATGACTCGCGATAGCCAAGGGGTGAGTAAAAAGATGCAGTTTTCTATCACAGAATCTGACCGCGGGTATAGCCAGGCTGTTGGCCAGTACATTTCCCCCACATTTCACAGGGAGCTTTTATGAGGTACAAGTAAGTCCTTACAGGAGGACACTAGCTTTCATTCTCTGATATATGCTGCCATTCTTTGAGGGCAAAGGGAAACAGTGCTTGCTCAGTAACTGATATCATTTCGAGACCAGTCATAATAAGATCCTTCAGTTTTCCTGGACTCGGTCACTCAGGAGCTCTGTGCTCCCAACAGCCTAGGGTACCATATATGCCCTCACTCTTCCTCGGTCGTGCTCTCTCTCTCCCCAACCCCCAGCCTCCACCGAATGTCCTCTTGCAGGTCTCTTCCCTTGCCTGGCTCAGAATTTCAGAGAGAAACAGAACAGGAGCCATCCGAGAATCTAGGTCAGGGGAACACGGACCATAGGACCACATGCCCAGCCTTAGTCACTTCCCCTACACTCAGGAAACCACCCTCAGCCAGCAGCCCCATACATCTGGGAGAGCCAAACAGATTATGTCCCAGTCTCTGGAAGAAGCCAGTGTAGGTGTGGTACCTTGCAAGGAGCTGTTCCTCCAGCGCTGCAGGGGGACTTGTTGGGCACATGCCAGATGCCCAGGTCCTGGGCCTGGATGTTGTAGGGGCCAGGGTTCTGCAGAGGGGCACACGCTCAGCCTGACCAGCCCAGGAGGTGCCTCCAGCCAAAGACCCACACACACAACCCTCCCTTGAGATGAGAGCTCAGGGCTCCAGGGGAGCAGGTGGCAGTAGCGACAGATACCCACCCTCCTCCAGTAGATAATGAGACCCCACCACCCAAACAGCCTTGGTGGGAGGGAGCTGTGATTCAAGACTTGGAACTTCTGTCTTTCTTCTTCTCCAGCCCCACTTCCAACTCCCTATCTCCTACCCTCCATTCTACATGCTCTGCTCCAGCCACACCCAGCTCCCACCCTTTCCCTGAGCTGGGTGCTCAGTGCCTTGTAGTCATCGCTGGTGGCCGCCTCTGCAGACCCAAATGTGTTGTAACTGGCCCAGTTGCCGTCCCCCTCTGGGAAGTCTGCCATTGCCCTGCTGACTGGACCAGCGATCGCCCACCGTGCGTTTCCCGAGCCTGAAGTTCTCATGGACGCTGGCTACCAGGGTTCAACCGCCACCCTCAGAGGTTATGTCACAGAAGGTCTTGTAGACGGCACCATTCTCAGTGCGGAGGTGATACAGGCCATCTGCAGAGGGAACCAGTCAGAGACCCCCTGTCTGAGTGCACAGAGTCCATCTCAGGCCCACAACCAAAACGATCCAGTGAACCAGAAACATGGCCAAAGGGTCCCTCTACTGAGTCTTATCACTGAGTATCCCTACTGGCACAAGAGTTTCCCTGAGTTCAGAAGACCATGCCCCATGACTGAGGCAGAGCATAGAATTATCAAAACTTCCAATGATACTCCTCAACAATTTAAACATTGAAACCCAGCAATTCCACCCCTGGATATATATACCCAAGGCAATTGAAAACAGCGCCTACATGCTTGTACACCACTGTTCACTGCAGCATTATTCACAACAGCCAAAAGAACAACCCAAGAACCCACCAACAGATGAGTGGATAAACAAACTGCGGTGTATACGTACAATGGATAAGAAGATGGACTTTCCTGGTAGTACAGTGGATAAGAATCCACCTGCCAATACAGGGGACACAGGTTCAGTCCCTGGTCTGGGAAGATTCCATATGCTGTTGCTGTTGTTCAGTCGCTAAGTTTTGTCCGACTCTTTGTGACCCCATGGACTGCAGCACACCACGCTTTCCTGTCCTTCACTATCTTCCAGAGTTTGCTCAGACTCATGTCCATTGAGCTGATGATGCCATCCAACCATCTCATCCTCTGTCGTCCCCTTCTCCTCCTGCCCTCAGTCTTTCCCAGCATCAGGGTCTTTTCCAGTGAGTCATCTCTTCCCATTAGGTGGCCAAAGGATTGGAGCTTCAGCTTCGGCATCAGTCCTTCCAACGAATAGTCAGGGTTGATTTCCTTTAGGATGGACTGGTTGGATCTCCTTGCAGTCCAAGGGACTCTCAAGAGTCTTCTCCAACACCACAGTTCAAAAGCCTCAAGATGCCACATACCACAGAGCAACTAGGTCCACGCGCCACAGCCACTGAAGCCCGTACACCTAGAGCCTGTGCTCCACAACAAAAGAAGCCACGGCCACAACTAGAGAAAATCTGCGCAGCAACCAACAGTAAATAAACAAATCATTTTTAAAAAGGAGTGAGGTTTTGACACTGCTACATGGACAAGCCTTGAAAACATGAGGTAAACGAGACATTAAAGGCAAGTCTTAGTCACTCAGCCGTGTCCGACTCTGTGTGACCCCATGGACTACACGGCCTGCCAGGCTCCTCGGTCCGTGGAATTCTCCAGGCAAGACTACTGGAGTGGGTTGCCATTTCCTTCTCCAAATACTGCATTATTCCATATATATGAGGTACTCAGAAACGTCATAGAGACAGAAAGTAGAATAGAATTTAACAGGGACTGGGGGAGGAGAGGAATGTGAAGTTATTGTGGATGAGTAGAGTTTCTGTCTGAGGTGAGGAAAAAGTATGGGAAGTCGTGATGACAGCCGCCCAACACTGTGGAGACAATGCTGCCTAACTGTACACTTAAAACGACAAAGCAGCAATTTTTAAGCTATCTAAACTGTATCACAATTTTTAAAAATCTCCTGGTGGGACTTCCCTGGCGGTCCAGTGGTGAAGAATCTACCTACGAATGCAGGGGACACAGGTTCAATCCCTGGTTCCTGAAAATTTCACATGCCACGGGGCAATGAAGACCACGTGCCACAACTGCTGAAGCCCCCGTGCCCCAGAGCTCATGCTTCACAACAAAAGGAGCCACTGCAGCGAGAAACCGGCGCGCCACAGCTAGAGGGGAGCCCCCACTCACTGCGGCTAGAGAAAGCCCTCACTCTGCAACGAAGACCCAAAAGTAAATAAACAAGCAAAATTTAAAAAACAAACTCTCAGTGCACATAAACCTTACTGTCCTTCTGGGCTCACGGTCAACACTTCATCACCTACCCCACACACTGCAGCACCTCGCTTTGATTTTCTTGTAGCTTCTGGGTAGAGATGGAGAGAAAAATGACAGGTCCATTTCTCTTTCCGTGTCATAACCATAGTATTGACCGCAGCTAGATAGTAGACAAGAGTTTTATTCTTACTGCTGGTTTGACACAAAGCCCGGGCTCTCCTTGCTGCCACCCCAAGCCCATTCCTCCACTGGAGCAAAGCCCCACTGCCTGGGATGTAAGGCCCTGCGGTGTCCAGCATCCCACTGGCCCAGGGCCACCGCAGGCTTAGTGCATCCCTCCCTCCACATGACCTCACGCTTCTCCTGGGCACTGCCATAGGCACTGGGCTCTCAAAGAAATCATCC
The DNA here is from genome assembly GCA_007570785.1 of Antilocapra americana. Taxonomy (NCBI): domain Eukaryota; kingdom Metazoa; phylum Chordata; class Mammalia; order Artiodactyla; family Antilocapridae; genus Antilocapra; species Antilocapra americana. Next base: position 1,987,297 of record ML663030.1, read on the forward strand.
ATTCCCCCAAGAGCTCACCTCCACAGAAATAAATGTTGAGAAGAATGAATTTAAAAAGACAAGCTTAGGAGAAAAAAATGAGAGAATCTGAGATGAGCTGGACTGGCCAGCCTGGGGACAGGGGATTGTCTGGGGAAAGGATGTCGGCGGTTACTCAGAGAAGGCCTCCACATCCTGGTGACACCTTAGCTAATCGTGAGAGAATGGGCATGACTTTACAGGACAAAGAAAAGAGAATGCAAAGCAAGAAGTGTAGCATGCTCTCAGGCATGGAAAAAAATAACAGAGCATAGTCCACTTGCCAGGAAGTGTCAGTAGTTTAATGCGGCTGAAACAGGAGGTGTAAGGTAGGAAGTGGTGAGAGCAGGCCAAGAGGCTAATGGAGGTATTAAATGAAGAACTTTCTGTGCTAGCCTACGTTTCAAAGAAATTGCAGACAATTCTAGAAGAATGGGAGAACAAAACATCCCAAGATTTTTGTCTTTGTTTTTCCTTTGACGAAGAGAGGGCTGTGCTGGTCTCGTCGCTGCTTGGGCTTTCCTCCAGCAGCTGCGGGGGGGGGCTACCCGTGGTCGCGGTGCTCGGGCTTCCCCATGCGGTGGCCTCTGGGGCCCACGGGCTCGGCTCTTACAGCTCCTGGGCTCCGGAGCACGGGCTCAACTGCTGCTCCGAGGCCTGGAGGATCTTCCTGGATCAGGGATCGAACCCATGTCCCCTGCATTGACAGGCAGTTCTTTACCACTGAGTCGCCTGAGAAGATCATTCCAAGCTTTTGAGGTCGGAGGTATTCAATTATAAGCAGCTCAACACTCAGAGTTGAGAGTCCTTGTGATGATACCTAACATATCTGAGCCTGTTTGCTCATAACTAAAATGAAGCTAGTAAAGAGTGATTTGGTGAAGGTCAAATGAGATGATATCTGGGAACACGTTTTGCTTCTTTCTAAAAATGCATAAATGACGATGAAGAGGAAGATAAATTTCTTAATGCTGTTATTATGCTTGTTGTGGGGAGGAAGACTGGGAAAACAGGAGTCCTGGGCACAAAACCAGACCACTCAGCTTCCTCTGAAAATTGCAAGAGCAAGCCCACTGGAGTGGGGAGAGACCGGGAGGGGACACAGTTCTTAACACAGGCCCCTGAAGGCCACCTGAGGGTCACACACAGGCACACAGCTGGGACCCAGGACCTGCCTCACCCAACACCCTACTGCTACAGGCTAGATCCCACCAAACACCAGAAATCAGCACTCAGCCCACAGACACCTCAAGTCTGCAGCATCAAGTGGCCTCTCTGCAGCTCAAAGACATCCCCTCTGCCTCAGAGGCACCAGGACCCCGGAGCAGCCCCGCCCAGCTCTGTTCTTGACACTTGCCGCAGAGGGGAGCACGTGTTGCTGCAGGAGACCAGCGCCTGCTCCGCACCCTCTAGTGGCCGCTACGAGAAATAGCAGGAAGCTGGGCTGGATCCCTGTAATCTGAGGACCTGGAGGAGGGCATGGCGATCCACCCCAGCATTCCTGCCTGGAGAATCCCGTGGACAGAGGAGCGTGGGCAGGCTACCGTCCAAAGGGTCAGACATGATTAAGTGACTAACAGGCACACACACTCTAAGGTAGACAAGATGCGAGTTACCTTCCTGATCATCATTTTCCTCCCAGTCTCTATGCCCAATCCCTATCGTCCTGTAAAGACCCAAAGACTGAGGCTGCCTTGTTCTCCACTTGTCTCTGAGCTGGAACCCAGACTCCCGCATTCACAGACCCTGTCTGAGTCTCAGCAGCACTCGCGTCTAGCGCAGAGACCCCCTCTTTCTCTGCACGCTGGGGCCCGGAGCTGAGCACTGTACAGCCAGCTGGACACTGGGAGCTCTCTCTGTAGAGAAACAGAGAATTGTGTGGCAAAACACACACATTAAAAAATATATATTTTAAATTAAACATTGACCATCACCATCATTTCCTAGGAAAAAAAGACTTTTTAAGAACAAAATTCTGATCATCTCAGAATACGTAAAAATTTTCCACTGAAATAAACTCAGCTTTATACAGAGACATTACTTTGTCTGTAAATGAAAAAATGGTCTCATTTTCCCACAAACTAGTGATCATTTACAAGAGATGAGCAAATGAAAAGACCACATGTGAGGATAAGTCAGTACCAACCATCCTGATGATTTAAGCTTATTCTATCATTTCTCTCCCAGTGGCATTTTTTTGTTCTCAGATTCTTCCTTCAGCTATCATAGAACTGACCAGTTCCTCCACAGTGATACCACATATCTAATTCATAATAACGTTATTATACTGCCGGTCACATCTCAAGCCATAAGAGAAAATGAGCTTTTTGTTGTTGCTGTCATTGTCATTAAGCCAACATTTTCTGTCTTCGTAAGTTCACAGTACTGATTTATACAAAATACTAGATAGATTAAGGAAAATAAAACTTTCCAAAAAGAAAACTTCAAAGAAAAGTTATGCTTCTTGTATTCATTCTTTTATTCCTTCTAAGACGTATTTTTTCATATTTTGACGTCTTTAATTTCACTGTGCATCTCATCCTATGTGGAATAACCTACAGTGGATAGCACATAAACTTCTGGGGAAATGGTACAAGTAACTTTAGGGACATCACCCCTTCTAACCGCCTTCATAGTCACAGCCAGTGACCTACCTCCTACTTCCTCTGAAATCTGTATCCCACATCACTACCCTCAAGTCTTACTGCCCCTGACAATTAACTAGTTCAGGTCTAGATCAGTTATGAGGCTTTCAACTGGGACTAATACTAAACCCACCTCAAAATGGCTTAAGCAAAGAATAAATACATCACCTCATGAAATAGGAAATTCAGGGCAAGGCAGTTTCTGGCTTGACTGACTCAGCATCAGCTCAGGGTCTTTGAGGACCTGGGCACTTCCAGCCCCTCTGCCCCGGCTCATTCTCTGCCTAAGGATAAAATGTCCTCTGGTGTTCTAGGCAGCACGTGTGCAGTGGTTTTCGGGGTCTGCCATAACAAAATACCACAGACAGGTGGGGACAAGGAAGCCTAAACTGCAACGTATTTTCTCAGTTCTAGAAGGTACAAATCCAGGGTCAAATGTTGACAGGTCTAGTTTGTTCAGAGGCCTCTCTCTTGGCTTGCAGATGGCCACCTTCTCACTGTGTCCGCACAGGGTCTTTCCTCTGTGCATGAGTCCCTAGTGATCTGTGTGTCATCAAAGTGCTTCCTCTTCTAAGGATAGGAATAAGAATGGATTGGACCCTCACTTTAACTTCATAACCTCTTTAAAGGCCTGATCCCCAAATGCAGTCATGTTCTGAGATACTCAGAGTTAGAGTTAGGGCATGAACTGGGGGAGAACACAGTTCAACCCATAATAATCTATGTTATTTTTTACAATTTTTTTTTATGTTTTGAAGGATAGTTGGTTTGCAATGATGTGCCACTCTCTGTCATACAGCAAACTGACTCAGCTATACACACAGGGCAATGTTTTAAATGTTCTTTTCCACTGTGGTTTATCACAGGATATTGAATATAGTTTCCTGTACTGTACTGTAGGGCCTCTTTTCATCCATGCTATACATAACAGTTTAGAAGTGCTAACCCCAAATTCCCAGCCCTTCCCTCCCACACCTCTCCCCTTTGGCAGCCACAGATCTGTTCTCTATGTCTGTGAGTCTGTCTCTGTTTTGCAGACGTGTTCATTTACGCCATATTTTCGACTCCATCTGTAAGTGGTGTCATACAGTATTCATCTTTCTCTGACTTACTTCACTTAGTATAGTCATCTCTAGAGGCATCCATGTTGCTGCAAATGACAGAATTTCGTTCTTTTTGTGGCTGAGTAGTATTTCATGGTGCATACGTACCACATTTTCTTTATCTATTCACCTGCCAATGGGCATTTAAGCTGTTTCCATGATCTGGCTATTGCGAGTAGTGCTGCTATGAACATAGGGGTGCATGTATTTTTTTCAAATCAGTTTTGGATATATTTTTTGATTATTTACTTATTATTTAGCTTCCTCAGATCTTAGGTGCGGCCAGCAGACTCTTCATTGCATCATGAGGGCTCTTTGGTTGTGGCACACAGGGTCAGAAGTTGTGGCACGTGGGCTGAGTTGTTCTGTGGCATGTGGGCATCTTAGCTTCCCGACCTGGGATCAAGCATACATCCAGTTCATTGCAAGGTGGATTCTTAACCACTGGACCACCGGAGAAGTCCCCAGGGATGCGTGTATCCTTTTGAATTGCAGTTTTGTCCAGGTATACCCCCAGGAGTGGGATTCTTGGATCACATGGTAATTCTATCTTTAGTTTTCTGAGAAACCTTCACACTGTTTTCCATAGCGGCTGAACTAACTTATATTTCCATCAACAGTTTAGGAGGATTCCTTTTCCTCCACAAAGACTCCAGGACTTGATGTTTGCAGACTTTTCAATGATGACTGGTGTTAGGTGGTACCTCATTGTAGTTTTAGTTGCATTTTTCAAATAATTAGTGATACTGAGCATCTTTCCATATGCTACCTGGCCATCTGCATGTCTTCTTTAGACAAATGTCTATTAAGGTCCTCTGTCCGTTTTTCTATCAGACAACCCATAATAAGCTATAAGACTAAGGAATATCCAGAGCAAACACAGGGATCGCTTCCTCTGGCTCTTGGGCAGAAGACATGAAGCTTTTCCCAGAGGCCCCAGCACACTTCTCCTCGTGTCTCACTGGGCAGAGACAGGACACACGCCTGCTCCTGAGCCAGTCTCTGGCCAGGAGGCTAGAGCCACTTTGATCGCCTCAGACAAATCATCTGGACATAGGACGACATCGGTGACCGAAGAGCAAAGTCCTGCCGAGACTCCCTCCTTAAAGGGCCTGCTGCGCCTCCCTAACCCCCACTGTGCGCAGCAGCGGCCCCCTCCAAGCCCTTCCCCACACTGCTGCCAGCGAGGGTCCTTGTGAGCCACAGGCCTACTAGGAACACTCATGCCATCAGCTAGAGCACCAGGCTCAAGCTCCACACCATGGAGGCCGGATCAGTTACCAACTGTGGCCCAACAAGCCACTCCAGACCCAGGGGCTTAACGCAGTGACGACCCTCTCTTTAGCTCCTGAGTCAACAGTTTGAGCAGAGTTCAGTGGGGACAGCTTGTTTCTGCCACACATGGCATCACTGGGACATTTGAAGACCTTCCCACTCTTTCTCTCTTCCCTCAGCGACCTTCTTCCCCCAGCACATCAACTTTGCCTCCTCTCTTCCTACTCTCCCTTCCTCTTTTCCTCCTTGCTTTCTTTATCCCCTGACCCCTCCTACCTTTCCCCTTCCTCCTTCTCTGCCACCCTTGTCCCTGTTTCAGCAGTCAGCACTCATTCAGTGTCCCACCCTGGACAGTGTACCACGGGACCAGGGACAGATGTCAGATCAGGCCTCTGCCTCCTCCCTACCTCTTCCAGAATTATTATAAAGAGACAGGTAGAGTGGTTACAAATCACATAGCTTCTAGTTTTTTCCCCCTAATTTCTTCAATTTTTTTTCCTAATCTTTGTCTTTCTGAATTGGCAGCTCCTAACTCAAGTCTTAGTCAGCACTTTCCTTTTTGCCTCAGGCTTTCATGTATGGAGGAGCCAGGCTAAGGTAAATAGCACTAGAGTTGGTTCTGGAAACCGGCTGTCACAATGGGCTTTGGAGTCAAGCGGCTCACATATCTGATGGGACGAGTGGCCCGTGGCTGCCAGTCTCTGGGACTCTGGGGGCGTCTGGTGCTTTCCCTCTGCACCTTTCTCGGCATGACTTTTAGATCAACTTCTCTCACACTGAGCTTCCCCATGAGCCGGAAGATAGGAATCAGGGAGAAAAGTTAAGAGGGAAACTGTAGACCCAGCAGGGGACGTTAGAGCGCTGGCCGAGAAGAAGGGATAGACAAAGTGAGGGAAGCGTTAGGAAGCGGTGGTCATAGCCACTGACCTTGCCACTACCAGCTAGCCGGAACCGGGGAGACAAGGAAAGGCTTGAGACGGGGTTGTGTCTGGCAACAAGCTGGAACTGCTGAAGTGTAGCGAAGAGTTAGCAAGAATGTAAAAGAAGGGTCAGAGTCGATTCTGATATATTATTACTTTTTGTGAATTTAAATTCACCATCAATCACCAGTCCATAGAAAGATAATTCAAAATGTCCCTTAGGCAGAAGAAAAACTGACATGGTTGCACAGAAAGAGAATGGTGGGGATAAAAGTCCTGACCCTTGCCACCCTTTCCAGCCCACCTTCTCTAAGTAATTGTTTATGCTTTGTCGTTAAAAAAAAGAAAAGCATAAAGAGTGTTATAAAAATTAACCCGAATACAGGAGAGGATATAAGGCACTAATATACGGCTTAGTGAATTACAAATAAGCAAAGACTTATGAAACTACCATCCTGCTTGAGAAACGAAAGGATGCCAGAGCTCCAAAAACAGTACCTCCAGATAACAAACCCTTTCTAAGTCATACCTCGGGGCTGTTTTGCAGATACTGAAACTCCACCAGGTGGAAGAAGTTAACTGTATGCCAACCACAAGGACGTTGACCCCAGACCAGCTGGAACCAGAAGGTGGATGATGTTGATTCCCAATAACCTCACCATCAACCAGCAGATGACAGTCCACCAGCTGCCCCTGCACCCCGCAACTCCTGTCCTCACTCTGCCTTTAAAAACTTTTCCCTGAAAGCCACTGGGGAGTTCGGGCCTTTTGTGGGCATCAGCCACCTAGACCCCTTGCTGGGCACTTGCAGTGAATGTTGTACTTTCCTTCATCACAGCTCCATGTCAGGAGACTGGCTTCCCTACACCTAGGCCAGCAGACACAAGGCTGGTTTTATAACACCCTCACATGAGGAGAGAGGGAAAAGGCAAGAGGTAACAACAATGAGTAGAGAAAGAAAGAATTAAAGGAGCAAAAAGTGAAGTCAGGAATGTGCTAGTAAGGGACAAAGATTTACTAAGGAGGAGAAAGCAAAAGAAGATGCTAGAAAAAAAGCAAATACAGGTGACTCTTGAACAATACAGACTTGATTTGTGTTGGTCAACTTACACTCAGGTTTCCTTGACACAATACTCCACCATCAGTGACTCACTGAATCTGCAGTTGCTGGCCACAAACTCAGAAGCTGCAGATATGGAGGAACCACGGTACAGAGGGCCACGTGTGAGCTATTCAACTGTGCCGGGGATGGGTGCCCACAGTCGTTCAAGGTCAACTATACAACAGTAGATGACCTAGTACCGTACAAACCAGGTTCAGCCAGGAACAACCACAGGGCTTTCACTTCACCCTCCAGCCAAGACAGCTGCTGCCCAAACCAAAAGAAGCCCCAGGGCCTCAGTTGTGGCTGCAGTTCTCCCCTCAGAAGGATTCAAGGGGCAGACTTGTAGGACTCAGCCTTTCCCATAGGGATCTGACACTGTCTCCCGGTAGATCGGGTCAAAATTGAGTTGACTTGGAGGACTCCCAGCTCCCTTGCGGTGAATTTCTTGCTATTGTGAGACCCCCTCCCCAACACACACACTTTGCAACATGTATTAGAATCATTGTAGGGACTCTGTCCTGAGCATCAAAGCTGGAGGAAGAAAGGAAATTGGCAGCTGTGACCTTAATCTCTTTCTTCCTACTGAATCTAAGTAATCTATTCTTCTTTAAGATGTTTATGTTGAGGACTTTACTTGATTAGCTAATAACAGTATGCTACAAAAAATTCATAAGAATCATTTTCCTCTGCCCTTCAATCTCATACTAGGGTCTCCAGAAATGGGCAAACTTGTGTTCAAGAACTTGAAGTTGCGACTTGAAGTTCCAAACTCAGAATGTTCAAAGAGGTCTTCACCAGAATGAGAGGTATTGTTTCAAAACATCCCGTCAGGTCTTCAGGTCTCAGTCAATTTGCAAGCAAACTCAGAGAAATTCAAAACCACAGAGTGCACAAAGCGATATAGCTTATTCCCCTCCCTCCTTGCTCACATTCTATTTTTCCATCTCTGAGAGTCTGGGCTTGGAGCTGGCTTCCGCGTCTCACACCACACAGCTCTCGGCGGTACAGCCGCCTCAGCGCTCTCCCGGCTGGAGCTATCACCCCAGAGAGCTCCGTATCCATTCCGGTCAAAGGAGGAGAAACCCCCGCACCGCGAGGGACTGCTCTCTAGGAAGCATCCTCCTCTACCAAAGCAGCGCCAGGGGGCAGGGAGGAGACCCCGTGCGGAGCTGGCTGCCAACTCACTAGCGAGTTCTTAATGGTAGACTGCCCTGTAACTTCGGTCCTTCTCCCACCTGGCCTTGACCACCCCCTGCACAGAGCTCACTCTCCCGTTCTCCTCGGGAGAGGAAATCCCGTTCTCCTGAATTCTTCCTTACCTTCCTTTCCGTTTACTCTCGGGCCCCTCAGCTCACCTCTTTTCCTATCAGCCCCCCAAAGGCTACTCCTCACAGCTCTGTCCACTTCCTGCCTGCCCAGTGAGGCTCGTCTTCTCCCATGACTCCTGCTAACACCAGCATAATCATACATCGTTGTGATGCTCCTAAATTTCAGAGGGCAGCCTGTTATTTCCTGCGTTTGAAACCCCATGTCCAACTGTCACATGGATGTCTCCACCTACACATCTTTCGATCTAAAACACCACCTGAGCAAAACAAAACTAATTCTCTCTTGCTGTCCTTGAATCTGTTCCTCTCTCATCACACATCTTAACTGGTAGCATCCAGTCACCCAAAACAAAGCCCTGGAGTCTGTTTGGTCTTCCTCACTTGCCATCTCCCATACGCGTTTAACCATCGTGAACTGTTGGTCCCACATTTAGCAGGAGCAGCTAAAAGGAAGCAGTCTTCACCACGGCTCCCCTGAGCCCCCTTAGCCACACAGAGGCACAGGCCGGGGCCCCAGGGACCTCGGAGAGACAAGCCATCAGCACTCAGGCCGCAGCTCAAGTTGGCGGCAAACTGTGACTTGCCTGCATCTCCACAAAGCCCGCTCTGGACCAGGGCTCCAGCATCCAGCCCAGCTCGATCTCTGCTCCTCTGCACATCTGCCCTCTGGTGGCCACCGCGGGGAACAGCAGGAGGTACAATCTGGCCCTCGGCTCCTAAAGAGAAGGGAGATTCAGTCATTGGCAGGTCCATCTTTTCTCTCCTTCCATCCTTGCTCCTAGAACCTTAAGAGTAAGGAAACCTCGTATGGGAAGTGACGGGATTCTGGGCATTGTGGAGCCTCGTGGAATAGCCCCCACCTCATCCAACCCTCCTTTCTCTAAAAATGTCCATCTCTGAGACCAAGGCCTGAACTGGCATCGTGGCTCCCCACACAGTCAGATCCTGTCCCAGACTCAGCACAGAGAGCTCCCTCCTTCCTTCCTCACAGATGCCAGGAGCTGAGACTCAGGAGGAGGCTCAGAGCCACTTACTGGCTCTGCAGAGTCCTGAGGTGGGTGAAGTGCTGAGCCTTTAATGGGAGAGCAAACCCCGCTGGCCCTGCCCAGCCCAGGGCACCTCAGGCCAAAGGCCGCGCCCTCAAGCTGTCTTCCCTTGAAGGTTCCTGAGAAGGAACGTGTGGCTGTCTGGAGGGGCAGGAGGCACACTCTCGGGCACACAGGTGACACTCACCGGCATTCCCTGCCGTAACGGACGCTCCGGACGGACGGGCCCTCACGGCTCTTGCCGGCAGCCTGTCCTGCCCCACCTCAGTCAGGTGCCCCAGGGCCCCACAAACCTCCATCAGGTCGCCATCCTTCCAGTCTCGCCTGAAACTTCTCCGTGACGCCTTCCTTGACACCCCCACCCCCAGGCAAAGCTGGGGCCCCCTGTCCTCTCTCCCCAGAGTCGTCCCTCTCCAGGACTGCTGTGTCCAACTCCTAATTATGACATGTATCGCATGTCACGTCATTCTTTTACTTACTTGTGGGTTAGAAATAATTGAAAATTTGCAGAACATTGATAAAATAAGAACAGTACAAAAGTACACACTCAGCTTTTAACTAAATTCACCTAGAGTTCATAGTTTACCCCATTTGGCTTATCATGTATGCCCTCTCTCTATAGGTGTACACAGATTCACACAAACTTTTTTTTCTAAACAAATTAAGGGTAAGCTCCATATGTGAAGGTCCTTTCCCCATAGATAGTGTACTTTCCTAATAGTGATATTCTCATATATGGCCATATGCACTCATCAACTTCTTATCACTAACTTTTTTTCATGAAACTGGAACTTTCCTAAGATCCACCAGCCAAGGAGTTCCAGTGAGCTGATATTTATGGTGCTGAAATGTCTCTGGTTTTCACCCCCTCCCATTATTATGCAAGTTCCTTTCTGCATTGGAGCCCGTAATCCTCAGAGGATGTTTTATGTGGGCTAACAAACAAAATATCTCCATTCCACAGCCATGCCAGCCTGAATCATTTCAGCACTGTTCACCACCCAGCCCCTGGCTGACCACAAACCCTAGGATTCCGCGTTGCTCTCACCTCTGGGGCTGGGGCTGCTCTCTGGGACCAGTCGCTGATGCTCAGGGCACTGTTCCCTTGCTCTCGGTCCCAGACCTGGAGCATCACCTCTCTCTGTTGTCCAGGGTATAGGAGTCATTCTCCATGTTCAGTGCTGAAGAAAGCAAATGCCTTACACACTTGGAAACCACTAGCCAACCCAAGAACTGTATTGTTACTAATAGCCTACACTTATCCATGTGCTTCCCTACATCATTCTTGTCTGAATTAGCATTGGGGAAATGGAAAGAGAGAAGGAGAGATGGAGAGAGGACTGACCTGTCTCCCATGCATCTCTGCTGTTTTGTACAACCATAAGGAATGGACCACTGATGTTATTTCATCAGGAAATTCCTCAGGTAGTCACTAGGGCTGTTCACTGTGATTAATTCTCTTCTCTTTTGGAGGCATATGTAGGACTGAGTCTCATCTCTGTGAAGATAAACAGGGCACAGGACTTATTCTAGCTGAGAAGCATAAGTGGAAAAGAGTTACTTTCAGGCAGAAACCTTTACCAGGCAGAGCAAAAGTTCATGCCGTCCTTTCTCCAGCATCAGGAAATAATTCACACGTGGGACACTGACTTGGTGACGTGATTATAGCTGATGCAGAAACTCGTCTGGCAGCTTAGAGCAATGGTGTCCAGGTTCTGTTGTAAGAAAATATGAAGAGTGTTGCCTGTGATGTCTCTGGAGGTATGTGATCTACCTGCTGAGCTGGAGCATTCAAGAAGACCTCAGGGAATGCAAACTAGTACAGCCACTATGGAAAACAGTGTGGAGATTCCTTAAAAAACTGCAAATAGAACTGCCATATGACCCAGCAATCCCACTGCTGGGTATACACACCAAGGAAACCAGAATTGAAAGAGACACGTGTACCCCAATGTTCATCGCCTCATTGTTTACAATAGCCAGGACATGGAAGCAACCTAGATGCCCATCAACTGACGAATGGATAAGAAAGCTGTGGTACATATACACAATGGAATATTACTCAGCATTAAAAAAAAATTCATTTGAATCAGTTCTACTCAGGTGGACGGAACTGGAGCCTATTATCCAGAGCAAAGTAAACCAGAAGGAAAAACAACAATAGAGTATACTAACGCATATATATGGAATTTAGAAAGATGGTAACGAGAACCCTGCATGCGAGACAGCAAAAGAAACGCAGATGTATAGAACAGACTCGTGGACTCTGTGGAAGAGGGCAAGGGTGGGATGATATGGGAGAATGGCATTGAAACATGTTAATTATCGTATGTGAAATCAATCGCCAGCCCAGGGTTGATGCTCAGGGCTGGTGCACCGAGATGACCCAGGGGGAGGGAATAGGGAGGGAGGAGGGAGGGGGGTTCTGGAGGGGGAGCATATGTATACCCATGGAGGTTTCATGTCAATGTATGGCAAAACCAACACAATAAAGTAAAGAAAATTTTAAAAAAAAAAAAGAAGAAGAAGACCTCAGGGAAACAGCATCAGCCTGTGAGTCAGCTGCCTTGGTTCTGAATTACAAAGAAGGTCTCAGAGGTTAAAAGCTGGTCTGCTTAGCAAGCAGGAATGAAAAGAATAACCGATGCTGGGTCTTCAACAGGCAAACAGTGTGAAAATTCTCAATGATAAATTCTCTCCAATCAGGACACATACACACACACAGAGGCAACCATTATATACTTATATATACAGAAATACTGCTACCAAATCCTTGTCCCCAACCACCTCAGTCAAGAACATGGATTTGCTGCTTGGTGTCTCTTGTGCATCATAATAACAAGTGACAGATATCCTCCCTATCCAAGGGAGGGAGCGGAGACATATTTTTCCTACACTGTGCATCAAACTCCTAAAATTCGACTAGCAAAATTTAGGGTAATACAACCCATTTTTAATTACATTTGGTATGAGTCTTCTTCCAGATATTCATTATTTGGGCATCACTACATGGCTTTATCCTCTGCTGAATACTGTTTCTAACATGGGACAATTGAGAATATGTGACTAAATACGTAATCGGTGACCTCTTCCAAAAGGGAATATAATTGCTGGATGAACCCTCAAGCAGCCCGACAACCTGGGCTTGATTGAGAGGAGGTATGATGGCAGTACAGATTTCTCACCTGCTTATATTCTGAAATACAGTGTGCTTAACTTCCAAAATATGAATATTGGGATAAAATAAAATACTTTCATGTTTTTCAAAGTATGAAATCTGAATTATATATCATAATATAGACCATGAAGATCACTTTGCATTAAATTTCAAATTAAACAAAACTACACTCCTCTGAAAAAATGTCACCATATCCATTACCCATTTAAAAATCCATCATGGAATCACTTCGATTGCCTCAAGCGAATCATCTGGACATGGGGTGATGTTGGTAACCATAGAACAAGTTCCTGCTGAGGCCTGCACTCCTAAAATGGCATCCCACGCCTTCCTAATCCTCACTGTGTCCAATGTTGGCCCCCTCCATCCCTTCCCCACACTGCTGCCAGCAAGGGTCCTTGTAAACCACAAGCCCCTCCGCAATCCCACCAAGAATACTCATGCCATCAGCTAGAGCACCAGGCTCAACCTCCACACCACGAAGTTGGATCAGTTACCAACTGTGGCCCAACAAGCCACTCCAAACCCAGGGGCTTAACGCAGTGACGATCCTCTCTTTTGCTCCTGAGTCTACAGTTTGAGCAGAGCTCAGTGGGGCAGCTTGTCTCTACTGCATATGGTGTCACAGGGACATCTGAAGGCCTTCCTGCTCCTTCTTTCCTCCATCAGTGACCTTTCCCCCGGCACCTCAATTTGGTTATTTCTTTCCTTAATCTCCCTTCCTCCCTCTTTTCCTCTGGCCTTCCTTTATCCCCTGACCCCTTCACTCGCTCCCCGTTCCTCTTTCTCTGCCCCTCCTTGCTCCTGTTCCTCATATGGAAATAGCAGATGTCAGCCAAATTTTCTCCCGCCCTGGACAAGGCAACACAGGACCTGGGGTCATCTCTGGCCCGGACACTGCCTTTGCACTTCTCTTTCAGAATCACTATAAAAGGATAGGCAGAGTGATCACAAATCACAGAGTTCCTAATGTTTTCTTCATCTCTTCCATTTTCCCCTAACCCTTATTTTCTGAATCAATAGCTAGCAACTCATGTGTTAGAACTTTCATCTTTGCCTCAGGTTTCTATGTGTGGAAGACACGGGCTAAGATAAATAAACACCATAAATAAACAGGTTTTCAGGATAGCCTCTAGACTTACATTGCTCATGTATCTGAAAGGCAGAGTGGCACACTGCTGCTGGCAGGGGGGTTGTGAGAACGCCTGGCATTTGCCCTCTCTACCTTTCTCTTCCCTATTTTGTGCCCTTGTGCCCTGTAGATCAATTTCTCTCATCTCTGAACTTCCTGTGCACCAGAAGTTAGGAATTAGAGCGAAAAGTTAAGAGGGAAACTGTAGAAGCAGCAAGGAATGTTCGAGCACTGGCGGTGAAGAGGAGCTGGGGAAAGGAAGGGAACTGTTAGGGGATGGGGATCGCAGCCAGCTGATCTCTCCAGTACAGGACGGCCTAAACTGGGGAGACGAGAAAGAGGTCGAAGCTCGACCGTGTGTGCTAACGTGCTAGAAGTGTTTGTAAGGTAGAGAAGGGTTGGTAAAAATGTAACAGGAGAAATAAACAATTGATTCTGAGAGAGAATTGCTTTTTGTGAATTCAGATTTATCATCAATCCCCAGTCCATATCAACATAATTCAGAATGCACTGTAGACCAAAAAGAAAGAAAACCTGTCTGTGTAGAGAGAGCATAGTATAACTGAAAGCCACCCCCATTCCACACTTGCATCCAGTCTGGCTCCTCCCAGCGACTTGTTTATGCCCTCGTGTTAAAAAGACTACTGAAGGCTCTGTCTCAAGACGGTGGAGTGGAAGAATGCGTGCTCACCTCCTCCTGCGAAAGCACCAAAGCCACAACCATCTGTTGAACAGCCATCGACAGGGGGACCCTGGAATCCTCCAAACAAGAGATACCCCACCTCCAAAAGCAGAGAAGAAGCTCTGGTAGGAGGTGGTAGGAGATGGTAGGAGGGCACAATCTTGATGAAGTCAAATCCCATACCTGCCAGGTGGGTGACCCACAGACTGGAGAACAATAATACCAAAGACATTCTCCCACTGTTGTGAAGGTTCAGAACCCCACGTCAGGCTTCCCAGCCTGGGACCCCCACAAAGCAACTGGGAACCCCCAAGGAATCTGGCCTCGAAAGCCAGTGGGATTTGATCACCAGACTTCCACAGGACTGGGGAAAACAAAACTTTGTGCACACAAGACTCAGAGGAACAGAGCCGTGACTCCACAGGAAACGGAACCAAAGCTACCTACCTCGGAGGGCCAGCGGGGGCTCGCTGCAGAGACAAGGGGACTGGCAACAGCTGTCTGGGAAGGTTCTCCTTGGTGTAAACCCCCGCAGAAGTCACCGTTAACCCTACCATAGAGCCCATAGTCCCCAGGGCTGGGTCACCTCAAGCCAAGAAACTACCAGTGAAAGAACTCAACCCCACAGATAATTGGATTAAAGCTTTACTGAGCAAGGCCCTGCCCACCAGTTCAGTCAGTTCAGTTCAGTTCAGTTGTTCAGTCGTGTCCGACTCTTTGCGAGCCCGTGACTGCAGCACGCCAGGCTTCCCTGTCCGTCACCAACTCCTGGAGCTTGCTCAAACTCACGTCCATCAAGTCGGTGATGCCATCCAATCATCTCATCCTCTGTTGTCCCCTTCTCCTGAATTCAATCTTTCCCACCATGAGGGTCTTTTCCAATGAGTCAGTTCTTTCTTTGGCCATCAGGTGGCCCAAGTATCGGAGTTTCAGCTTCAGCATCAGTGCTTCCAGTGAATATTCAGGACTGATTTCCTTTAGGATGGACTGGTTTAATCTCCTTGCAGTCCAAGGGACTCTCAAGAGTCATCTCCAACACCACAGTTCAAAAGGATCAATTCTTTGGTGCTCAGTTTTCTTTATGGTCCAACCCTCACATCCATACATGACTACTGGAAAAAGCATAACTTTGACTAGATGGAACTTTCTCAGTAAAGTAACGTCTTTGTTTTTTAATATGCTGTCTAGGTTGGTCATAGCTTTTCTTCCAAGGAGCAAGCATCTTTTAATTTCAGGGCTACAGTCACAATCTGCAATGATTTCAGAGCTCAAGAAAATAAACTTTTCCCATCAAAGCAAGACCCAGTTTTTACCATCACCAGCCTCTCCCCATCAGGAAGTTTACGCAAGCCTCTTAGCCTCCTCCATCAGAGGGCAGACAGAAGAAGCAAGAAGAACCACAATCCCACAGTGACTAAAACAAAACCACATTACAGAAAGTTAATCAGCATGAAAAGGCAGAAAGGTACATCCCAGATGAAGAGACAAGATAAACCCCCAGAAAAACAGCTATATGAAGTGGAGATAGGCAACCTTCCAGGAAAAGAATTCAGAATAATGATAGTGAATATGGTTCAGGATCTCAGAAAAAGAATGGAGGCAAAGACTGAGAAGATGCAAGAAATGTTTACCCAAGACCTACAAGAACTAAAGAACAAATAGAGATGAATAATACACTGGAAGGAACCCACAGCAGAATAACTGAGACAGAAGACCAGATAAATGAGCTGGAGGACAGAACAGTGGAAATCACTGCCACAGAACAGAATATGGAAAAAAGAATGAAAAGAAATGAAGACAGCCTAAGAGACCTCTGGGACAACATTAAACACACCAACATCTGCATTATAGGGGTTCCAGAAGGAGAAAAGAGAGAGAAAGGACCTGAGAAAATATTTGAAAAGATAATAGCTGAAAACTTTACTAACATGGGACAGGAAATAATCAACCAAGTCCAGGAAGCACAGAGGGTCCAAGGCAGGATAAACCCAAGGAGGAACACATCAAGACATACTAATCAAACTGACAAAAATGAAAGACAGAGATGAGATATTAAAAGCAACAAGGGAAAATGACAAATAATGTACAAGGGAACTCCCATCAGGCTACCAGCTGATTCTCAACAGAAACTGTACAAGCCAGAATGGAATGGCATGACATATTTAAAGTGATGGAAGGGAAGAACCTACAATCAATAAGACTCTACCCAGCAAGATTCTCCTTCAGATTTGATGGAGAAACCAAAGCTTTCCAGACAAGCAAAGGACCACCAAACCAGCTTTACAACAAATGCTAAAGGAACTTCTCTAGGCAGAAAACAAGAGAAGGAAAAGCCCTACTTGCAGAAAATATACCCAAAACAATTAAGAAAATGGTAATAGGATCATGCCTATTATGATCAGAGAATCATATCGATAATTACCTTAAATGTAAATGGATTAAACACACCAACCAAAAGACACAGACTGGCTGAACAGAAGAAAAAACACATGCGTGTATGCACTTCCACTGACCACATCACTCTGCTTGACCCCCTAGAATTGTGTGTAATTATATTGTTAGGTAATCATGTTCTCATTATGGCTTGCAATTGTAGTTAACTTCCATTTTTTGTCTGGGTATTGATTGTGAAAGCTGATAAACACCTTTTACTATTGTGATTATGTAACTACTATTCACTTAATATCATTGTATCATGATCGGTCAACAGAAAAACTACAAAATTCTATATCATCAACCCTAGCATTTAATAGAAGAACCTGTTATCACTTTTTAAAATCCATAAGCATATCAGAATTATCTTGGCATTTTTTGAAAAATACAAATGCCCAGGTGTTACTTGTTTTTTATTTTGTTTTGTTTTGTTTTGTTTGCCTTAGCTCCAGATATGTCTCTAATGAGCAGCCATGTTTAAAAACAACTGGACTGTATGAAGATCTTTTACTTTTTTCTAGTTTGTTTCACTTTTTCTATTTCATATTCAGAGCTCCCATTCCATTTAGCTCATTTTCCAATTCCTCCATCTCTTCTTTTTTTCTTTTTATTTTGAAGTTCT
Source organism: Antilocapra americana (assembly GCA_007570785.1). NCBI lineage: Eukaryota > Metazoa > Chordata > Mammalia > Artiodactyla > Antilocapridae > Antilocapra > Antilocapra americana. The sequence goes on from ML663030.1 coordinate 2,004,784, forward strand.
TTCTCAAGCCTTTATCAAGCAGAGTAGAAAACCTTTTGTACACATATATGTAAATAATATGTATAATACATATATTTTAGAAAGCTTATGACTTCTTGCCTAACTAAAAAATTTATGATATTTTGATTCTACTTATTTGACTTAGTGTGAATAGAATGCTAGATTTCTAATTTTAAAAAATAGATATGTAACAAGCAACAAAAGTTAATGGTATAGCATAGGAAACTATAGTCAGTATCTTATATTAACCTAAATGGAAAATAACTTCAAAAATAATATATGTGTATATGTATAACTGAATCACACACTCAAGAAAGAATTCTACTTTCTGAAATTTAGTAACATTTATCTTTTTGCCAGTTTTTCTAAATGTTCTATGGACATCTAATAATAATGTGTGTGATATAAAATTTTAAATATATTTGTGTAGGATGTGATTAATACAAATTAATAAAATATAAATCTATTATATTTAAATTATTAATGATGTAATTCAAGATGCTCAACAAAAAAAGTAAGGCAAAAATCAGAAGAAATACAAGGAAAAAGAAAAATATATATAATCATAGTGAGACATTTCTCTGAGAATATATATTTTTTTTCTTTTCCCTTGTATTTCTTCTGATTTTTGCCTTACTTTTTTTGTTGTTAAGGTGTCTAATGGTTTATGATGTCTATCTTCTTTGTGAATTATACTTTTTATCTCTAAAAATATTCATCTTTGCTTCAATTAAAATAAATAATTTTTTAAACAATATTGTAAAAAATTAACAAACATACAGAGAGGTATATAAAACATAAATTTACAGTCTAATGAATTATAAAATGTAAATACCTATAGGCTCATCATCCTGTTTAAGTAGTAAAAGTTTCTTTCCCAGGTGGCTGCCAAAGATGGTAGAGGCGAAGGTCCTGATGCTTGAAGACAAGGCCATCACCTGGGATGTCTGGCAGCCATCCTGGGCAAGCAGGTGCTTCTGGGCCAGAAGGTAGTATTCCTGAACTGTGAGGAAACCAACATTTCTGGCAGTTTCTACAAAAACAAGTTGAAGTGCCTGGCCTTCCTCAGCAAGCACGTGAGTACCAGTTCCTCACACAGCCCCTGTCACATCCAGTCCCCCAGCTGCATCTTCTGGTGGACGTTGTAAGTAAGACATGGCATCCCATACAGCCATGCAAGGCCAAGTCACTCTGGACTATCTCAAGGTATTTTATGGGATCTCACCACCCCATGACAAGAGAAGAGTGGATGGTGATTCCTGCCATCTTCAAGATTGTGCCAGATTGTGCAAACACCCACATGCAAGTTTGCCTACCTAGGCTGCCTGGCTCATGAGGCTGGCTGGAAGTACGAGGCAGTAGCAGCCACGCTGGAGGAGAAGAGGAGAAGGTCAATATCCGATACCAGAAGAAAATTTTAAAAAGCAGTTCACAAGCCTACAGAAGGATGCTGAAAAGAACACAGAGAAGAGAACTGACAAATGCACAGAGGTCAAGACCCATGGATTACTAATCTGAGCTCCATAAAGTTCAGTTCATCAGTTCAGTCAATCGTGTCCGACTCTTTGCAACCCCATGAACCACAGAATGCCAGGCCTCCCTGTCCATCATCAGCTCCCAGAGTTCACCCAAACCTATATCCATAAAGTCGGTGATGCCATCCAGCCATCTCATCCTCTGTCATCCCCTTCTCCTCCTGACCCCAATCCTTCCCAGCATCAGGGTCTTTTCTAATGAGTCAACTCTTCACATCAGGTGGCCAAAGTGTTGGGAGTTTCGGCTTCAACATCAGTCCTTCCAATGAACACCCAGGACTAATCTCCTTTAGGATGGACTGGTTGCATCTCCTTGCAGTCCAAGGGACTCTCAAGAGTCTTCTCAAACACCACACTTCAAAAGCATCAATTCTTCAGCACTTAGATTTCTTTACAGTCCAACTGTCACATCCATACAACTACTGGAAAAACCATAGCCTTAATTAGATGGACCTTTGTTGGCAAAGTAATGTCTCTGCTTTTTAAAATATCTAGGTTGGTCATAACTTTCCTTCCAAGGAGTAGGCGTCTTTTAATTTTATGGCTGCAATCAACATCAGCAGTGATTTTGAAGCCCCAAAAAATAAAGTCTGACACTGCTTTCACTGTTTCCCCATCTATTTCCCATGAAGTGATAGGACCAGATGCCATGATCTTAGTTTTCTTAATGTTGAGCTTTAAGCCAACTTTTTCACTCTCTTTTTTCACTTTCAGCAAGAGGCTCTTTAGTTCCTCTTCACTATCTGCCATAAGGGTGGTGTCATCTGCATATCTGAGATTATTGATATTTCTCCCCACAATCTTGATTCCAGCTTGTGCTTCTTCCAGCCCAGCGTCTCTCATGATGTACTCTGCATATAAGTTAAATAAAGCAGAGTGACAATATACAGCCTTGATGTACTCCTTTTCCTATTTGGAACCAGTTTGTTGTCCCATGTACAGTTCTAACTGTTGCTTTCTGACCTACATACAGGTTTCTCAAGAGACAGGTCACGTGGATGGTCTGGTATTCCCATCTCTTGAAGAATTTTCCACAGTTTATAGTGATCCACACAGTCAAAGTAATGATTATTTATTTTTCAAAAAAGAAAAAAAAGTTTGCCAGAACTCCAAACATACTCCTTCCAGATGACAAATCTCTTCTGAGCCATATCCTTCAAGATGATTTGCAAATAATGAAACCCACAACAGATAGAAGAAGTTAACTGTGTGCTGACCACAAGCAGGTAGACTCCAGATCAGTGGGACAAGAAGGCTGATGATGCTGAGTCCCAAACCTCACCAACAACCAAGAAGAAGAGTGCTGACTTCCTGATCCCTCACACAGCAATCCTCTTCCCCACCCTGTCTTTAAAAACTTTTCCCTGAAAGACAGTGGGGCATTCAGGGGTCAGACTTTGAGCATTAGCTACCCAAACTCCTTGCTTAGTGCCTTCAGTGAATGCTGCACTTTCCTTCCCCAAAACCCTGTGCCAATAGATTGGCTTCACACACACAGGCCAGAAAGATTGGCTTCACACACACAGGCCAGCAAATTGAAGTTTGGATTTGTAACACTCTGACATAGGATAGACAAATAAGGGAAGCAGTAACAAAGAGGAGTAAGAAATAAGGGATAAAGGAGAAGGACAGAAATCCAGAATGAGCTAGTAAGGGGAAAAAATTTATTAGGGAGGTGAAAAAAGAAGAAGAAGAAGAAGATACTGAAAAAAAGCAAACACAGTTGACTCTTAAGCAAAACTGATTTGAACGGCGCTGGTCCCTGATTGGGTCAAAACGGGACTGAGTTACAGGATATCCTGCTAGGCGTCAGTGAACGTCCTGATGTTGTGAGAACCCTCCCCAGTACAGAGATGTTGCAAATAGTACCAAATCATTTTAGGGACACTGTCACAATTATCATACTGGAGGAAATGCACAGTGATGACCTCAAGTTCTTTTTTTTCTACTGAATTTAGATAATAGTCATCTGTTCCTCTTTAAGATGTTTATGTTGAAGGCTTGATTTGACTAACCAATAACAGTATGGTAGGAAAACTAAGGAGAATGATTTTCCCCTGCTCCTCAGTCTCCCACAGGGGTTCCCTAGAAAGAGAAGCAAACACGTGTCTGGGATACCTGAGACTTGACGTTCCAGGTAGAATGTCTAAAATAGAAATCACTAGAATAGGAGGCATCATTTTAAAACATCCCTCCAGAGCTCAGTGAAAGTTAAAACCACAGACAGCACAAAGTGACGTAATTTATTCCCCTCCCTCCTTGTTAGCATTCCATTTTTCCATCTCTGAGGATCTGGGTTTGGGAGCTGGGTTCCACGTCTCACACCACACAGCTCTCAGCGGTAGAACAGGAGCACAGTTGCCTCAGTGATCTCCCGGCTGGAGCTGTAACCCTGGTGAGTTCCGTATCCACTCCAGTCAAAAGAGGAGAAATCCCCGCACTGCGCTGGATTGCCCTCCGGGAAGAATCCTCCTCCACCGATGCAGTGCTGGGGGCAGAGGGAAGACACAGTGAGGGGTTGTCTGTAAACACACCTGTAATTGCAGCCCTCTTCCTATTTGCCTTGACCACTTCCCTGCACAAACCTTTCCCTCTAGTGGACTCTGAAACCATGCTTTCCTGAATTCCTTTCTATGTTCCTTAATGTTTGTTCTCATACCCCTTGCTTGCTCCTTTTTCTCAATCATTACGTTGTTCATTCACTAAGTCATGTCTGACTCTTTGCAACCCTGTGAGCTGCAGCATGCCAGGCTTCCCTCTCCTTCTCTGTCTCCCTAAATTTGCTCAAACTCATGTCCATTGAGTTGGTGATGCCATCCAATCATCTCATTCTCTGTCTCCCCCTTATCCTCTTGTCTTAAATCTTTCCCAACATCAGGATCCTGTCCAATGAGTTGGCTCTTCACATCAGGTGGCCAAAGTATTGGAGCTTCAACTTCAGCATCTGTCCTTCCAATGAATATTCAGAGCTGATTTCCTTTAGGATGGACTGGTCTGATCTCCTTCCTGTCCAAGGGACTCTCAAAAGTCTTCACCAGCACCACAGTTCAAAAGCATCAATTCTTCAGAGCTCAGCTTTCTTTATGGTCCCACTCACATCCATACGTGACTACTGGAAAAACCATAGCTTTGACTATACAGACTTTGTTGGCAAAGTGATTTCTCTGCTTTTAAATATGCTGTCTAGTTTTGTCATAGCTTTTCTCCCAAGGAGCAAGCATCTTTAAATCTCATGGCTGCAGTCACCTGGATCCTCAAAATGCTATTCCTCACAATTCTGTTCACACCTCACTCTCCTGATGATGGCCTGTCTTCTTCCACCACTTTTGCTAGAACCAGCATAATCATTTATTGTCAAGATACTCCTAAATCTGGATGACCAGCCAGGTATTTTCTGGGGCTAAAATGCCATATCCAACTCCACCTACATATCACTAGATCTAAAACTCCACTTAAGCCAAACAAAACTTATTCAGCCTCTTGTTGCCCTTGAATCTATTCCTTTTCTTGTCTCGAATCTTAATTGACAGCACTCAGTCACCCAAAACAAACCCCCGAGGTCTGTAGTCTCCTTCACTGCCCATCCCCCATGGTCATTTTTATCATCAAGAACTGTTGATTTCACTGGCTATGCATTCATACTTGCTCTTTCAAATGTATCAAGGCCACCCCAGCTCAGGTCCTCAATATTTCACATCTGTACCTTTACACCTGCCTCATGATCTCCTTGCCTCTAAATTCCTTACTCTTGAATCCAGGTCCCTCACCTGGCTGTGCATCATCATAGGAAAAGTAGATCAGGTCATTACTGTTTGAACTCTTCTGATATGTCCCATCATCTACAGCATAAAACCTATGTCCTGGATATAATGTAAACATCCTGACTGCCCTGCTTCCTGTAGATCCTGACTGCCCATAGCTTCCTGCTTCTACCCCATGTGCATACAATGCTCCAAAATTAAACAACAGCTCGTGTGCCCCTCCACACACCATGGTGTATTAAATCCCAGCGATTTAGAACTTGTTAGTCATTCATGCTCAGAGGACACTCCTCTGCCACTTGCTGCCTGTTGAACTCAACACACATCTTTTGAGATTCAGTAAAAATGTCACCTTCCTGCAGAATCAACTGTGGGCCATTAGTAGAGGTAGAAGCTCCTACTGCACTGTGTTCCCAGGGCCCCTTGTTCATGTCGCTGTCACAGGCGGTACCACGTGACATTGCAGTCAGGCATTTATATCTCTGCCCCACTCGGTCTGAGTTCCTTATGATGACTCTGTCAGCTCTGCATCTCTAATAGCTGCACTCCGTAGGTTCCCTAGCATGTATTTTAAGGAATCAGTGCTGGCAAGGTTACATGCAAGTGAGCATTCATGAATAGGATAAGGCTCATTGGAAGCCAGTGTCAGGGGAACGCACGCCACCCTCCTCCTAGGCCCCACACTTGCATTATCCTCCAAATCATAATCAGGGGCCCTTCCATGAAGACACAGCTGGTACACCTCGACTGAGAAATGGACAAGCTGATAACTGCAGGGGAAAGTGAAGAGGTCCTTGGCTTTGGGGTCACATTTCTCAGAGTGACAGCTGTGGAAGGAAAATGTGCTGAGTGAGCATCTTACTCTTAGAACTCAGACTCCCTCTTCCTCCTGCCCCCCAGCCACAGAATGGCCCTCAGAGACAGTCTCCACTAACCAAACTATGGTGTTCTCCATACTAGAAAAACAATAAAAACATAAAGCTTCTATGTTGAATATGTGAGAATATCATCAGTACCTCAACATAAGGAAATACTTCTTAAGCACAGCATACAAGTACTAATCATACTTTGAGAATATAGATAAATTGGACTGCAATACAGTAAATTATAGCCATTGGTCAAAGGTACAAACTTTCAGTTATAAAATAAGTCTTGGGGATGTCATGTACAGACTGGTGACTATAGTTCATAATACTATTTTGTTCATCAAAAAGTTACCAAGAGAGCAGATATTAAAAATTGTTATCACAAGATAAAATATTTGCAACTATGTATAGTGGTGGGTGCTGACGAGTTACTGTGATGATCATTTCACAATATATAAAAATATAGAATCGTTATGTTATGTTCTTGAAACTAGTATAATGTCACATGTCCACTGAATCTCAGTTTTAAAATATTAGCAGTTTTGTAAGTCTGTCCACAAAATACCAGCAAAAGAATAAAAACACAAGCCAAAGGAACATACATCAATACCCCAATCAGATGCTCACATGTACACACACACACACATACACACACAAGTCACGGATTGTCCCAAAACTTACGAGCTCAGTGTTGCAGCCAGTGACTCTCATCCCAGCGCACAGGGCGTTGGCTGCTCTCTCATTATTAAACACCCTGAACTGGACAAATCCTGCAACAAATTCTCCTGGAAAAGAAGAGGCAGAGAAAGGGCCAAGTATTCAAAGGAGGAACCAGACACAGTTTTACACTGATGAGACCAGGGATTCCCTAAATCAACAGGTCAGGTTTCAGCCCAACACTCCACGCTGTGGGGACGAAGCCCAGCACCTCTGTGAACAGAGGCTGCTACATCCAGGCTCTGAACTTGGCTGAAAGAGACCTTCCTTCCTCCGTCTGGAGTAAGAGGACCAAGGCTCAGGCTCACAAGAGTCCCTTTTCTGCTAAGGCTCGTAGGAGAAACAAGAGTCCACCGAGAGATCAGCAAGAAGATCTCCAGAGGTCCAACAGAAATCAGCAACGATGGGAGGCGGCCATCTGTTCCTGAAGCCACACCCACCGTCCAATTACCATGACTTCACTTGCCCTACCTACCATTACCTGTTCTTGTTGAAACAGTGAAGGTAAAACCTGATGGCGTGTATTTTCCCACCAGAGGCTTCTATTCTCTGGCTTAATCATGCTGAAAAAAATGTCTTCTTTCAAAAACAGCTATCCATCTATTTGTCAATAAAAATTTGTTTTTGTTCTCACTTTATCAAGAACACCCTGGCTCAGGTTCTCAGTATTCCACATCTGCACCTTTATGCCTGCCTCATGTAAAAAGAACTTACCTCTCTACATGAGGTTCTTTTTACATGATAAAGAACAAAAACTAATTTTTCTTCTCCTTCTGCCCTCAATCTTTCCCAGCATCAGGGTCTTTTCCAATGAGTCAGCTCTTCACATCAGGTGGCCAAAGTATTGGAGTTTCAGCTTCAACATCAGTCCTTCCAATGAACACCCAGGACTGACCTCCTTTAGGATGGACTTGTTGGATCTCCTTGCAGTCCAAGGGACTCTCAAGAGTCTTCTCGAACACCACACTTCAAAAGCCTCAATTCTTCAGCGCTCAGCCTTTTTCATTGTCCAACTCTCACAATCATACATGACTACTGGAAAAACCATAGCCTTGACTAGACAGACCTTTGATGGCAAAGTAATGTCTCTGCTTTTTAATATGTTATCTAGGTTGGCCATAACCTTCCTTCCAACAAGTAAGCATCTTTTGATTTCATGGTGGCAATCACCATCTGCAGTGATTTTGGAACCCAAAAAAATAAAGTCTGAAACTGTTTCCATTGTTTCCCCATCTATCTGTCATAAAGTGATGGGACCAGATGCCATGATCTTAGTTTTCTTAATGTTGAGCCTTAGGCAACTTTTTCACTCTCCTCTTTCACTTTCAGCAAGAGGCTCTTTAGTTCCCCTTCACTTTCTGCCATAAGGATGGTGTCGTCTGCATATCTGAGGTTATTGATATTTCTCCCGGCAATCGTGATTCCAGTTTGTGCTTCTTCCAGCCCAGCGCTTCTCATGATGTACTCTGCATATAAGTTAAATAAGCAGGATGACAATATACAGCCTTGACGTACTCCTTTTCCTATTTGGAACCAGTCTGTTGTTCCATGTCCAGTTCTAACTGTTGCTTCCTGACCTGCATACAGGTTTCTCAAGAGACAGGTCAGATGGTCTGGTATTCCCATCTCTTGAAGAATTTTCCAGTTTATTGTGATCCACACAGTCAAAGGTTTTGGCATAGTCAACAAAGCAGCAAGTAGATGTTTTTCTGAACTCCCTTGCTTTTTCGATAATCCAGCAGATGTTGGCAATTTGATCTCTGGTTCTTCTGCCTTTTCTAAAACCAGCTTGAACATGTGGAAGTATACGGTTCATGTATTGCTGAAGCCTGGCTTGGAGAATTTTGAGCATTACTTTACTAGCATGTGAGATGAGTGCAATTGTGCAGTAGTTTGAGCATCCTTTGGCATTGCCTTTCTTTGGGATTGGAATGAAAACTGACCTTTTCCAGTCCTGCGGCCATTGCTAAGTTTTCCAAATTTGCTGGTATATTGAGTGCAGTACTTTCACAGCATCAGCTTTTAGGATTTGAAATAGCTCAACTGGAATTCCATCACCTCCACTAGCTTTGTTTGTAGTGATGCTTTCTAAAGCCCACTTGACTTCACATTCCAGGATGTCTGGCTCTAGCTGAGTGTGAGTGATCACACCATTGTGATTATCTGGGTCGTGAAGATCTTTTTTGTACAGTTCTTCTGTGTATTCTTGCCACCTCCTCTTAATATCTTCTACTTCTACTAGTTCCATACCATTTCTGTCCTTTATCGAGCCCATCTTTGTATGAAAATGTTCCCTTGTATCTCTACTTTTCTTAAAGAGCTCTCTAGTCTTTCCCATACTGTTATTTTCCTCTATTTCTTTGCATTGATCACTAAGGAAGGCTTTCTTAGTTTCTCCTTGCTATTCTTTGGAACTCTGCATTCAGATGGGAATATCTTTCCTTTTCTCCTTTGCTTTTTGCTTCTCTTCTTTTCACAGCTATTTGTAAGGCCTCTTCAGACAGCCATTTTGCTTTTTTACATTTCTTTTTCTTGGGGATGGTCTTAACCCCTGTTTCCTGTACAATGTCATGAACCTCCGCCCATAGTTCATCAGGCACTCTGTCTATCAGATCTAGTCCCTTAAATCTATTTCTCACTTCCACTGTATAGTCATAGGGATTTGATTTAGGTCAAACCTGAATGGTCTAGTGGTTTCCCCTACTTTCTTCGATTTAATTCTGAATTTGGCGATAAGGAGTTTATGATCGGAGCCACAGTCAGCTCCCAGTCTTGTTTTCGCTGACTCTCAGTGGACCCTTATTTCTCCTACGAGCCGTAGCAGAAAAGGGACTGTTGTGACCCTGAGACCTGACCTTTCTACTCTCAGCTGGAGGTTCCCCAGATGAGCCATGGTGTTCTTGATAAAATGAGAACAAACATTTTTCTCAATACTTTCCAAGTTGTTCTCACCTGCAAACATTAGCTTACCTTTTCCTTAACTATTATAAAAGTCATGTAGTGTATTGGTTAAGAAGTCTGGCTTTATATACTCTACAATGGAGAGGACAGTAATTGTAACTTCATAGGTTTTTCATGATGATTAAATGACCCAAAACCATCTCAAGTTTCCATAAAACAGTTTGGCATACTGTACTGATATGTGTTCCATAAATGTTAGCTATCGTTAATTTTTATTTACACTTTCCCCAAGAGAGGAGGGAAGGATTGATGACTGGGTTTTGGAAGGAGATACTCACGCTGACCATATGGTGAATAATAAGATGCAGTTTTCTCAGGATCGCCAAAGTCATAGTCAACAGGAATGGCTGGGCCATTGTCAGTCCAGCACTTCCCTGCTCCGTACTTCACTGGGTATTTCTGCAGGGACCAAAATACAGGGTTGTGTGAGGACAGTAGGCAAGCTGAAATATAGGGAAGTAGGAGATTAATGCCGTCAGGTGTCATATTCAGACTCAGACTGAATAACAGCGATTCCTTCACACCTGCACTCATAGCTAGGACCCTAACCAGCCTCAAGACCCTTGTTTTTCTCCCTCTTTACCCACCCGTAATTTTCTCCCCCAGGCTTCTTCCACTTCCTGGCTCAGAGTTCTGAGAGGCAGCACTCTAGTTTGCAGTGACCCAGAAGTAGAAGAAAAGCCAAGCAGAAGCACCACTTAGTGATATGGACAGAGCAGACTTCACTCCTCTTTCCAAATACTTGGCTTTCTGTTCACTAAAATAAGTGCCTCCACCCTCAGCCAGCAGCCCCATGTACCTGGTAGAGTCCAAATAGATTGTGTCCCAGTCTCCGGAAGAAGCCAGTGTGGGTGTGGTACCTCAGCAGGGAGCTGTTCCTCCAGCGCTGCATGGGGGAGTTGTTGGGCACGTGCCAGATGCCCAGGTCCTGGGCCTGGATGTCGTAGTAGCCAGGGTTCTGCAGAGGGACACACACTCAGCCTGACCAGCCCAGGAGGTGCCTCCAGCCAAAGACCCACACACACAGCCTTCAGTGGAGCTGAGGGCTCAGAGCTCCAGGGGAGCAGGTGCCCAGAAGTGCCCAGACCCCCGCCTCCCTCCAGCAGACAATGAGACCCGAGCACACAAACAACCTTGGTGAGAGGAATTTGTCATCTAAGACATGGACTTCTGTCTTTCTTCTTCTCCAGCCCCACTTCCAACTTCCTAGCTCCTACCCTCCCTTCCACATGCTCTGCTCCAGGCACACTCAGCTCCCACCCTTTCCCACCTGGGTGCTCAGTACCTTGTAATCATCGCTGGTGGCCGCCTCTGCAGACCCAAACGTGTTGTAATTGGCCCAGTTGCCGTCCCCCTCTGGGTAGTCTGCCCTGTTGCCCTGCTGACTGGACCAGCGATCGCCCACCGTGCATTTCCCACGCATGTTGTTCTCATGCACGCTGGCCACCAGGGTCCAGCCACCACCCCCAGAGGTCATGTCACAGAAGGTCTGGTAGACGAAACCATTCTCAGTGCGGAGGTGATACAGGCCATCTGCAGAAGGAACCAGTCAGAGACCCCCTGTCTGAGCGCACAGACTCCATCTCAGGCCACACAACCAGAAAGACTCTGGGAATTCAGAAATGTATCCTGGAGGCTCCCACACATGCCCTTGTTGCGAACAATTCTCTGTGGACACTGACTGCCTTTGTTCCATGCTACCTTTTCAAAGACTGTAGAGCAGACATCCTAAGAGACAGAGATGGTATCGCCCTTGGAATAGAGCCTTCTTCTGGCCAGAAGCAGCCAGAAATCACACCCGACCACATCTCAAGTCTACATCAGGATGTGGCCTCTGCAACTCAGAGGTAAGGGCGGCCACGGTCACTGGCCATTATATGAGATTCAGATTCCCTAAGTGTAGAGTTCTTCCTTGTACTCAGCCCCAGAGAAAATAAACTGTCTCATCAAAAAAGGCTTACATTTGCTTGACAAACCCAATTTATGAGCCGCTTGGCAAACAAACTACATGGGCAGATATCTCCTGGCCCCTTTCACATCACCAGCACAGGAAAAAGCTGATGCTCTGGCTACTCCTGTAATTGTGAGTAATAAAGTTCTATGTCTCTGCCTCTGGAGGCTCGTGTTTTCTGCCAGAATCTATGACACAGGGCAGAACTAACTTCTTAGCTTACAAGAAGGGAAAACTCTTACACTCTTTGGAGCTATGGTCACCATGCTAAGACTCACCAGGAACACCACGTTCTCCCTGTGTTCAGAAGATCATGTCTCCGATAACTAGGTTGGGCCCAAAAGCCTCAAAATTCCCAATAGAAATCTCCTAGCCTGGAAGCTGGAGTCAGAGCAGACAGGAGTGGTAGGCATATCCCCTCTTCATCTCCGTGACCAAGATCTGTTTAGCTAAAAAGTGGTTAAAAGGAAAGGATGCTGAGTTGAGTCATTACTCACCACCTGCTTTACTGCAACTTTCTTTGATTTCCTTGCAGCTTCTTGGAAGGAAAGACAGGTAGGGAGCACAGGTTTCCTCCTTCAAGGACTTCTCAACAGAAAGCGTCCCTGCTAGAGGATGTGAGGATAAGTATCAGCCTTGTGCCATTCACACCAGCCTTCCTGGCCATTGGCTCCTAGCCCCTTCCCACTTCACAGGCTCATCACTAGGCTGTGAGGCCCCAGAGGTCAGGATTCTCTCAGCTAAGAATAGCTGACCACAGTCTGGTACATACTGAACACTTGCATTGTTCTCTACAACTAATTAAACATGAAAACTCTCCTTATGCCTACTGTGATAAGTGGAATTGTGAGGATGAGGACTAGGGAAGGATGTTCCCTGGACACAGCCCTGACCACCAAGCACCCTCTGGGGATCCCAAGGCCAAGGCCATAGGAGCAGGAGCTGCTAGAAGGAAGCACGGTCTTTACTACCATGACTCCCTCGAGTCCCCTCCGCCACACAGAAGCGCAGATGGAGCCCCAAGAGAGGCCTTAGCTTCAGACCAAACATCCGGAGAGACCAGCAATGAACACTCTGGCCACAGCTCAGTTTGGCTGCAAAGTGTGGCTTCTCTGCATCTCCATGACTCCCCCTCTGGGCCAGAACTTCAGCATCCAACCTGGTTCGACTCTCTGCTCCACTGCACACCTGAGCTGCTGAAAACTACTGCTCCTGAGTGACTTACCTGCGCTCGGCCATCTGGTGGCCACAGAGAAGAACAGCAGGAGGTAAAATCTGACTCCTGTCCCCTAAGTAGAAAGAAGATGCACAGGGTCATTGGCTGGTTCATCCCTCTCTCCCTTCCATCCTTTCTCTTTGAACTCTCTGAGTAAGGAAAACTCAAATGGAAAGTGACGGGATTCTGGGCACTCTGGAACCTCCTGGAATAGACCCCACCCCATCCAACCCTACAAATCCTTAAGGGGCCACAGTCTCCTTTCTCTGAAACTCCCCATCCCTAAGACCAAGACCGGACCTGAGATGGCATTGTGGCTCCCCAGATAACACTCAGATAGATCTTGTCTCAGACAGCGCAGAGAGCTAGCTCCCTCCTCCCTTCCTCACAGATGCCAGGAGCTGAGAGCGCCCAACCAGGAGGAGCCTCAGAGCTACTGCCTCTGCAGGGAGGCCTGAGGAAGGTACAGAGCCGAGCCTTTTGAGGAGGGCAAACCATGCGGGCCCCGCCCTGCCCAGCCTACTTTGGGCTGCAGGCTCCGCCCTCGAGCATTCTTCCTGTGACGTTTCCTGAGCCTCAGGCCGGCAATGAGCAGGAATGTGGGGCTGGCTGGAGGGGCAGGAGAAGCACCCTGGGCACACAGGTGGCACGCACCACCTGCCGGGTCAGAGCCCACACGGCGTTCCCTGCCGTAACGACGCTCAGGATGGACGGGCGCTCACAGTTCTTACCTGCAGCCTGTCCTGCTCCCACCTCAGTCAGATGCCCCAGGGCCTCACACACCTCTGTCAGATCGCCATCCTATCGCCATCCTTCCAGTCTCTCCTGAAACTTTTCCATGAAGCCATCCCTGACACTCCCACCCCCGGAAAAGCTGATGGATACTCTCCTGTCCTACTATGGACTTTTTCCAGCCTCTAATTATGTGATGTCACACTGTCATGTCATTCCTTTACTTATTTGGGGTTAGAAATAATTGAAAATTTACAGAATATTGTAAAAATAAAAATAGTTCATAAACACAAAAATAAATTTTTCCTAGATCCACATATTGTGTTTCACCCCATTTACTTTATCATATATACCCTCTCTCTGTATGCATGCACAAACTCACACAACACTCTTTTTCTGAGCAGGTTGAGGGTAAGTTACATACCTGAAGGCTCTTTCCCATAGATGAGTCTCTTTTGTTAATAGAGATAGTCTCATATATAACCACAGTGCAATTATCATTAACTCTTTTCAGTGTAACAGTGTAACTTGCTAGGGTCCACCAGCCTGGGAGTTCCACTTAGCTCAACGAGCATCCATAGTAAACTGAAATTTCTCTGGCTTTCATTCCCTCCCATTATTAGGAGATTTCTTGTCCACATTTGAAGCCCATAATCCCCAGGGTATGTTCTACCCCTGCTTACAGTGCTCTGCATCTCCATCCCACACCCGTGCCAGCCCAGCTCCCTTCAGCACTGTCCGCTGTCCAGACTCTGGCTGACACTGACCCTCTGCTGCTGGGGCTGCTCTGGGGGATCAGTCGCTGGTGTTCAGGACATTACTTCCTCTCATTCCTGGGCCTCCAGCAGCATACCTCTTTGCTGTCCAAGATATAGGAGCCACCCAGCATGTTCAGTGCTAAGGAAAGCAAATGCCTTACACACATATAAACCACTATCTAATCCAAGGCCTGGAATGCTATTACTAACTTACACTTACCTGCGCAGTCTACTACATCACAACCATCTGAATCTGTTTCCAGAGAGATGGAGAGAGGACTGACCTATCCCCCATATATCTCTGCTGTTTGCTACACGCATAGGGAAATGACCACTAACACCACTTAATCAGGGAATTTCTCAGGTAGTCATTTGGGTTGTTCACTGTGATTAATTCTCTTCTTTCTGGAGGCACAAGAAAGACTATGCCACTTCTCTATGAAGTTAAAGGGGCCATGGGACTTGTTCCAGCCAAGTGGTGTAAGCAGAAAGGGTCACTTTCACGCTGAAGCCTTTACCAGGCAGGGTACAAGTCCACATCATCCTTGTGCCAGCCTCAGGAAATAAGACAGATATGGGACCCTGGCTTGGTGGTAGGGTTATGTCTGATGAGGAAACTGATCTTGGAGGTTGGAAGGATGGCGTTCTGTGTTCTGTTTTAGGGGAAATGCTAAATGTGGTGCCTGCGGTATCTCAGGAGGTGTGAGATGGACAGACTGCACTGGGGCTTTAGAGGGAGACCTCTGGGAAACAATGTCAGCACTGGAGGCAGCTGCCTTGGTTCTGTGTTACAAAGGGGAGGGTCTGAGAGAAAAGGTGGTCGTTTTGCAAGCCAGAGTGAAAGGAATAACTAATTCTGGGTCTTCAATAGGCAAATGGCATGGAAAAATCTTCTATCAGGACACACACACAGAGAAGCACTGCGTGTGTGTGTGTGTGTGCATGTGTGTCTGTGTGTGTGTGTGTGTGTGTGTGTGTGTGTGTTAGTCGATCAGTCATGTCCGGCCCTTTGTGACTCATAGATATAGCCTGGGGGGCTCCTCCATCCATGGAATTTTCTAGATAAGAAGACTGGAGTGGGTTGCCATTTCCTCCTCTAGATATATAGATAGAGATATATACCACTCCCAAAATCTTTGTCTCCGTCCACTTTGGTCAAGAACAAGTATATATTATTTAGTGTCTCACATGCGTTTGTGGAAAAAACACAACCTAGCAACTGAAGGAGCTGAGAAATGTTGCTCCTGCAGTACATATCAAACCCCTAAAATTTTACTAGTAAAATTTGGGAGAATAAAGCAATACCTTTTTAATTATGTTTAGACTGAGTATGTTTCCGGACGTTCATTCATGTACTGACATTCTGAATTACTGTTCTCTTAAATTCCAAAATACCAATATTTGGAGTATAATAACATATTTTAGTGTTTTTCAAGAATGTGAAATCTGATTTTTTACATCTTAATTTACATATCCAAAGGAAAAATCTGCATTAAAATTTCAAATTAAAACTACATTTCTTTAAAAAAATGTCACCACACCCATTGCTCACTTGAAACCCCATCTTGGTTTTGCCCTACACTAGCATTTCAGTCTTACAGAATGTAACAGTGTACTGGGGCACTGAAAGCTTATTTTTAGTCGCTACATCCTGGTGGCAGACCCAGGCTTTAGACCTAGTTATGGTCTATTCTTGCAACTCTTTTAATTCTTACTCCTCTACATCTGAGAACTCTTTTTTATGTTAGTTCACCTGAACTTATTGAGTAATTAATTTCCTTCAAGCCCTCAAAATAGAAAATGTTAGCTTAGCAAACAAAGGAAACAACCAACATTTTCTTAAGAAATGCTTAAAAGATAAACAAATATTTGAAATGCAATGAAATCAGTTACATAGTAAAAGCTTGTCTTAAAATTATGACATTACATACAAGGAAGTAGTTGAGTTTATCACTGTAAAAGGGAGATAAAAATTTGTTCCTGAAGAGCTCACTGTCTCCAGAGTATGAATAATGTCACACTTTTTGATCATGAGCAGGGTTTGTACTAAACCAAAGATTCACAAATTGCCATCTGAAGATTGGGGCAGGTCATGACATACATTTTAGGCAT
Organism: Antilocapra americana; assembly: GCA_007570785.1. NCBI lineage: Eukaryota > Metazoa > Chordata > Mammalia > Artiodactyla > Antilocapridae > Antilocapra > Antilocapra americana. Next base: position 2,021,393 of record ML663030.1, read on the forward strand.
ACAACATAAAAAATATAAAAACAAAAATATAGGTTTTCTATGTGTTAGGTAGTTAGAATAGGAAACGAGTCCAAAATGACTAGAAGACAAGGAAGGGAAAAGCCCGCAAAAATAGAACAAGGAAGGTCCGAGGACCTGAGTGAGAACTGCAGGTAGAACAGCACTCCTGTCTAAGCCCAGTGTGCATAGGACCGGCCCAGGGGGCAGAAACAAACATATAAAAGAGGGGCCAAAGAGTGCTCTCTCTCTCTCTCTCCCGCGCCTCGAAGATGAACTCTCCCTCTCTCTCCCACGCGCTGCAGTGTTCTTCTCTTCACGGCCCTCAAGCTTCGAGGATGAATTCTCTGGCTATCATCTTCTAAATAAAATAGAGCTGTAACACTGAGCTGTAACACTGATTTATTTAAGAGCTCTAACATGGTCTGTCCAGACCTGAGAGCTGTGGCCCGCCGAGGGCTTCAATGTCCATCACTCCAAATCTTTGTTGTGACGAGACAAGGACCAAGGAACATAGCCTCGCGTGACATCTACACTCGCCTGACATATGGAACTAGATATATTCAAGCTAAGAAACTACATTTACTTTGTGATTATGGCCTTCTTATTTTGGTGTTGTTAAAATGTCTTTCATGTAAAATAATACTGATAACAGATGCTCTGTTTTTGCTTTTTAATTTTTAATGGAAATTTTTTTTTTAATTTTGTAACAACTTTTTCTCGTTTCCCACAGAAGTAAATAAGCTTTGTGACAAGTCCTAAGTTATGATTCTGTGTTGAGCCTGGTCTAGTCCTGTCTTCATCTCCATGGGGCAAAATATATGGTCAGAGGCACCACAGGGTTTTCCTCCTAAAAGACCCGGCAGCAATCCCCAGGGACTTTATAAACCAAGGAAAGGATCCCAACTTAACAGGGAATTCTTCACTCCAAGAAGCTCATGAAAGGAGGGAGAGATAAGGGAAAGCTCGTCTGCTCTTTCTAAGGAGAATTCAGGGGCTGCTTTGGTTTGGTTATTAAGTTTCCCACCTCTTTCCCTTTGGGGTTGCATGCCTATTGTAGAACTGTCTCAGTTATGTCCATCTTTGCTCTGTATATTATAATGGTATGCTATTAGTTGTGTAAATGTTTATAATTGCTGTATCATTCTGCCGTACTGAACTTTATAAATGTATAATGTCCTTTGTCTCTTGCTACTGTGTTTTTTTTTTCATCTATTTCGTCTGATATTAGTATTAATATTTGCACGGAATATCTTTTTCCTGTCTTTCACTTTTATTCACTTTCAGTCTATTTGCAACTTCAGATCTAAAATGAGTCTCCTGGAGATATCATAGAGTTGGAGCATGTCTTTTTTTTAACTTTTGACTATGCTGGGTCTTTGTGCTGTGCACAGGCTTTCTCTAGTTGCAGCAAGCAAGGGCTACTTTCTACTTGTGCTGTGCAGGCTTCTCTCTGTGGTGGCTTCTCCTGTGGAGCACGGGCTCTGGGTGTGTGGGCTTCAGTAGTTGTGGCATACAGGCTTAGTTGCTCCAGGGAATGTGGTATCTTTTGTACCAGGGATTGAACCCATATCCCCTGCATAGGCAGGCAGATTCTTAACCACTAGACCACCAGGGAAGTCCTGATCATGATTTTTTAATCCATTCTGCCATCTCTGTCTTTTTATTGGAAAATTTAACTCGTTTATATTTAAAGTAATTCCTGACAAGGGGTGCTTACTTCTTTCATTTTGTTTTGTTTTCTATATGCCTTACAGGTTTTCCTTTCTCTGTTGTTGTACAGCAGAAACCAACACAATGTAAGTAAATGTCCTCCAACTAAAAGAAACACGATTTTCCTTACTGTCTTCTTTTGTGTTCAGTTGGTCATTTTTTTGTAGTGAAACATTTAAATTCTTTTCTCATTTTCTTTTGTATATATTCTATACTAGCTAATTTGTGCTCAACATGAAGATTACATGTAACTCGCTAAAGTTATAATGCCGTATTTGAATTTTAGCAGCTTAGCTTCAATATTATACAACTCTGTTTCTCTATAGCTCTGCCCCCACCCTTTTCTGTTGCTGATGTCACAAAATTACATCTTTACACATTGTGTATCCTACAACTTAACCTAATAATGTTTTTAATGCATTAATCTCTTAGATTGTGTAGAAAAACAGTATACTCATAATGTTTGAATAATTTGCTTACATGTATGTCTCTCCCTGCCATTCCCTTGATGTCACCCTCCATCCCCCTGTACTCTACAACTCAATGAATATATTGTTTTCATCCGTTTCAGAGTTTACCACAATTGATAGTATAGTGATTATTCAGCAAAAGTGTCCCAAAATCTCTTTTTAATAATTGAGTAAAACACAATTGAAGTAGACTTTTCAAAATTCTTAAGAATATAATAATAGTTAACAAGTATCAAACAGTTATCACAATCCAGGCGCTCTTTTAAGGGCTGTAATGCTATTTCATTTAATATTTATAAAAACAACAACGGAGGACTCTCCTATTATTATCTGTACTTTATTAATGTCTGTATGACCTGTATTCAGTTAAAAAAAAAAAAGCTAAGACTCTGATATATGAATAAATTTCTAAGGGCCAGGTGAATTTCAGGTGATTTGGACTAAATACACTTATGAACATTTTTTAATGTATTGTCCACCTGGAACTTTCTGCCAATTTTTGTTTCTACCTGTAGAGAATTAGAGGATCCATTTGTTTCTCTTTTTTTAAGAGGCATAGCTGACATACTGTATTAGTTTTAGGTATACGACATAGCAATTCAACATTTATGTACACTGCAATACGGTCACCAGAGTAAGTCTAGTTACCATCTGTTACCTTACAAAGTTAACAAATTCCCCACCTTATATCCCCATGACTAAGTACATTATATCCCCATGACTTACCTTTTTATAACTGGAAATTTGTACATCTTAATCTCCTTCATCTATTTCACTCTCCCACCCCACTCCTCCTCTGGCAACTACCAATCTGTCCTAAAAGAGCCCGTTGTTTTCTTTCTGTTTTACTTCACTGTGTGGCTTGAGGGATCTTAGTTCCTTAACCAGGGATAGAACCCCTGCACCCTGCAGTGGAAGTATGATGTCCTAACCACTAGACCAACAGGGCATTCCTGAGAGTCCATTTCGTGAACCTCTTGTCAAGGATTATATTTGGCTGCAAATAATAGAAAAACCTATCACAGCAGCTTAAATAATTCAGTAGATTTATTTATCACAAAATAAAAATTCCAGGGGTAGGCAATGAAGAACTAGTGTGAGACTCAGCTGCTTCAAGAGGGCACTTGACTTCTTTGATAGTCCTACTTCACCTTCTATTGCACATAATTTTTTTTCAGCCTCCTGATCACAGAATGGCTACTGTCTCTCCGATCACCCCATCTGTTTCCAGGGATAAAGAAGAACACAGGATGAACAAAGAACATTTAAACTTCTACTCACTAGCACTTGTATTGTGGCAATTCTAGATACTAAGGAGTCTGAGAATTTTAATATTTTGTACTGACATTAGAAAAGGGGGAAAAACTAGGATTGGAATGATGAGCTGATTTCACTACTAGAAACTATGATTTATCATATTTTTGTCAATTTCATTTTTTTTAAAAGCAAACTTGTCATCTACATTGCTTTGACTATTAATGAAGTTGAACAATAGTGACTTTGTGGAATCTTGATCTTAGTTTTACTAAACCTAGAAAATAGTTTAGAAATAATGGTGATCACTTCTGCCTCCCTGGCCATGCCACATGGCTTGCAGGATCTTAGTTCCCCAACCCGGGCCCTTGGCAGTGAAAACTTGGAGTCCTAACCACCGGACCACCAGAGAATTCCCAACCTTCAAATATGTAAACCCATGCTCAGCTCACTGGCCACAAAAAAACAGTCCATGAGCAATGGTTTGTCAATCCCTGATCTTGACAAGAATAAGGCATTCGTGTTATTCCCCTCTGTTTTCAAATCTACCTGTCTTCTTCTGGAATTTCTCACATGACTTGGTCTGGGTAAAATCTCAGTATATTATATCAAATCAATGAATCTGACCTCCGCTTGTGAGTTAATTCTCTACCTCCCAAGGCTAGTTATTCCACTTGGGCCCTCTTAATTGCAAAAATAATTTTATGTTCTTTTATCTTAAATATCTTCTTCGTTAGTAGTATTTCTGTGATGTATTATGAGAATTGCAAAATTCCCAGAAGGCACCCACACCTGCAGAGCTGGGCCATTCCTGCTGGAAGTCTTATGGCTTTGTGTTTAATTGCTTGGCTTGTAGGCTTGAGAGGAGAGAAGAGGGTTCAGATGACAATAGGATCTGGGGATGCTACCACTGCCCAAAACGTCCCTGTTTCCAGGGATCACAAATTGGTCCTTTAAAGTCAATGCCTACCCACACTGTAAATAATCATGGTGGTATACGTTCAAATTTCAAGACATTTCTCTGGCAACATAACAAGATTTTAGCAGAACTAATTTTAAAGAGCTATTCTGCAATATTAAATATTTCTAAAAACTAAAATGATGGAGGAGATGATGGCAGAGGAGTAAGTGGACATGGAGTACATCTCTCTCCATGGAAACATCAGGAATACACCTTCAGACACAGAAGCGCATGCAGAACACCAGCTGAGAGAGGACACACGTACCTGACTAGCAGAAAAGAATATATAGAACCACACAATACTCAGTAGGATGAAGGAACTAAGGGGAAAAGCAGGAGTGTTAGTAGGACTGGACCTGCCCTTGATGGGTGGGGGAACTGAAGCAGGATTCTGATCCCCACATCAGGGCATCTGAGTCAGAGGAGAAACATTTAAGGCTGAGAGTGAAACAACTAATCTGTGGTAACCAACAGACTGGTTCCAAATAGGAAAAAGAGTACGTCAAGGCTATATATTGTCACCCTGCTAATTTAACTTATATGCAGAGTACATCATGAAAAACGCTGGGCTGGAAGAAGCACAAGCTGGAATCAAGATTGCCGGGAGAAATATCAATAATCTCAGATATGCAGATGACACCACCCTTATGGCAGAAAGTGAAGAGGAACTAAAAAGCCTGTTGATGAAAGTGAAAGAGGAGAGTGAAAAAGTTGGTTTAAAGCTCAACATTCAGAAAACTAAGATCATGGCATCTGGTGCCGGGAGCCATCAGGATGCCCCCTTGCTCGGATGACAAGGTCACGAGACTAAGAAGGAAACTGCAAAGCAAATTTTCCTTCAGGGCATCCCAGGGCAAGGCCCCTCCTGGTATTTTTCTTGGGAAGTTCTGTTTATGCTCAGAACATTAGCTCATCTCAGTAGGTCAGTCCCAGTTAGAAAGAATTATCCTGAGATAATTCCCTCAGACCAGAGGATGGGGGAAGGTGGATTCCCTTCCCCAAGGACAAAGGAGGAATAAAAAGGACATTTAAATAGATTACTACACCTCCTACTCCTTACTGTGGAGTTTACCAAGAGTTCACTGGGGGTCATGGCAAGGCCACCACCAGAAGGGTTCGTACTTGGGTCACCTTTCCACCTCCCACTCCCCCGACCACTCCACGGAGGAGGCTCCCTTCCTTGAAGAGACCAAGGTGGATGGGACTTAGGAATGCTCATAACTGTGGCCAGTATAGTTGGAGACATTGACTGCTTTAGAATAGTGTAGACATAGGGATTCATTATAGTAGTTTAAAGGTTAATAGGGTTTTATTGCTAAAGCAGTGCTGCTAGACTGTCTCTTTGTCCTCTTTCTTCTTAAGAACCGGAGTGTCAGAACAGAATGAGACAGGTAGTGGTTGAGGTTACTAGAATAAAAATAGTTTCAAGCTTAGCCCTTCCCTCAAGCCTCTACACAGCTACACCTGATAAGAGAAAAATGTAACCTTTCTGCTTAGATTGATGTACTTATGATTGAATGAAGTATGCTGAAGACAATAAAATAATAAACATACTATTGTTAAATCTGATTACGCAGAAATCTGACTTCTGCCAGGGAAAGGCTTCTATGACAGATTGGGGAATGAGCTCAGTGATAAAGTTATTGATGGTAAGCAGAAAACAAAAGATTGTACAGAATGATATGTGATGTAATGGGGATGATTTTGGGTATAAAACTGTAAACCAACCACAGTAAAGAGAGAGACTGCTCCATCAACACATTGACTCAGCTCAGTACTTCGCCGACGCCACTCATCCCTCAAGACCTCTGGACCCGCCGGGGCTGGACCCCGGCAATCTGGTCCCATCACTTCATGGGAAATGGGTGGGCAAACAGGGGAAACAGTATCAAACTTTATTTTTCTGGGCTCCAAAATCACTGCAGATGGTGACTGCAGCCATGAAATTAAAAGATGCTTGTCCTTGGAAGAAAATCTACGACAAACCTAGACAGTGTATTAAAAAGCAGAGACATCTCTTTGCCAACAAAGGTCCTTATAGTCAAAGCTATGGTTTTTCCAGAAGTCATGAATGGATTTGAGAGTTGGACCGTAAAGAAGGCTGAGCACTGAAGAATGATGCTTTTGAACTGTGGTGTTGGAGAAGACTCTTGAGAGTAACTTGGACTGCAAGGAGATCAAACTAGTCAATCCTAAGGGAAATCAACTGTGACTATTCATTGGAAGGACTGGGGCTGAAGCTGAAGCTCCATTATTTTGGCCACCTGATGGAAAGACAACTCCCAGGAAAAGATCCTGATGCTGGAAAAGATTGAGGGCAGGAGGATAAGGGGACTGCAAAGGACGAGATGGTTGGATGGCATCACCAATTCAATGGACATGGGTTTGAGAAAGCTCTGGGAGATGATGAAGGACAGAGAAGCCTGGTGTGCTGCAGTCCATGGGATCGCAAAGAGTCAGACAAACTGAACGATTGAACGTCAGCAGCAGCATCTCACCAGCTGTCTGTTTCACACATAATAATGCGTATACATCAATGCTACTTTCTCCATTCTTTCTACTCTCTCCTTTCCCCACTGTGTCCGTAAGTCCATTCTAGACATCTGTATTTCCATTTGTTATTTTTTATTTACTTTTTATTATTTGGCTTTGCTGTGCAGCATGTGGAAACTTAGTTCCCTGACTAGAGACTGAATCCACACCCACTGCATTGGAAGCAAAGAGTTTAAACCGCTGGATCACTAGGCAAGTCCTAGGCTTGTAGGATCTTAGTTCCTCAAACAGTGAAAATGTCAAGTCCTAACCACTGGGTCGCCAGGGAATTCCCAGTATATTTTTAACTAGACTTGGAACAACACTTTTGACTGTAAATTTTATGAAACCTAAATGAAACATCAACAGTTCTAATGAATATGTAGCATACAAATTGAGCAGAGCTTTATGTGAGTATTAGATACACAGTAGATTTTGAAGACGAAGCAAGAGAATAAATTTTTTACATTGACTACATATTGAAATGATACTATTTTAGCTACACACATATTAAAATTAATATCACCTTTTTTTACTTTTTCTTTACAAAGTTAATAGAAAACTTTAAATTACATATGCAGCTTGCATTATGCTTCTATTGGACAGTGCTGCTCTAAGGCATATACCTTTAATTTACCATTTAAAATTAATTAGGGCTTAAACTGAAGCTACACATTAATTTGTCAATTTTTGCCTAATAAAAGCATAAATGATTGAAGAATACCCCAAAGTTTTCTTGTCTAGTTTGTTTCTTGGTTGACTTATTCCAGAAGGCTCCTCCTGACTACTATATAAATCTCTAGTCCACAAATTATCTTTGAATCAGCTTTACTCTCCACTAGATTCCTCATTGATGAGTTAAATAAACATCTGACACATGTTCACTTTATAGTCATATGAATCATATTTTGAGCTTTATTAAAATTACATTTTGGCAGAGCCCACTGGCAAGGTTCTACAAGATCAGATCACTTCTTTAATAGGAAAAACCATAATCTACTATATCATTCAAATAAAACTTCTAAAAGGAAACACAATTTACAACCTTGCTACTTAAGAAAATTACCTTGATTCATCCAAATCATCTACCAATGTTGCCGATGTGACATTTTTCCACCTGGATGTAATTATGATGGATGCTAGGTTGTATTTCCAGTATGTATGTGCAAAAATCATAAACATTTGCATGTTTATACATGCTTTGTAATTATCATTTTTAATAGCTGCATACTATTTCATTGGCCTTTGTGTTCCAACTCAACAATTTGTTTATTGTTGAGAATTTGGTTTCTTTCCAGGTTTTTACTCTTATAAATCATGCTTACAATGAATATCTTTCACATATATGGATATATATTTATACAACCTTTTGCTTCTGTTTAATTGCTTCCTTAGGGCAGATTCCCATGAAAGGGATTACTGAACTTCAGGGTGTGAACAATTTTATAGCCATTGAAGTAGGCTGCTGTAATGCATCCAGAAAAGTTTGTAACCATTTCTACCACCGTCAACAGTCCATTAACTTTTTAGTTTTCCAAAAGTTCCCAGTCTTGGTGAAAGAATATATTTTGAGGTTTCTTTGTTTACTTTGTTTTTACTATGAATTGATAAATACAAAACAAGTCCTCAATTTAAATGTTTCTTATAATTTCCTATTTTCTTTCTTTTTTGATCAAAAGAAAAACCGGCATGCTGGGGACACCTAATCTGAGAATGATTCTTAAAGTGGACCTACCACATGGCCCTCAGCTGTGTGAAGCCAACTGAATGTGTTACCAAGTGTAACCACACTCTGCTCAACCCATGACAGGCCAGTGAATACAAGAGATGAGGTGCTGAGGCAAGGAATACAACTTTATTCAGAAATCTGGCTGACTGTAAGAAGATGGCAGACTAATGTCTCAAAGTAACCATCTTCTCAGGGTCTGGACACCAGGTTCTTTTATAGAGCCAGAGGGAGAGAAGCAATGAGGAACTAATGTCCAAAGACCACTGGTGGTCTAGTGGCTAAAACTCTGTGCTCCCAATGCCAGGGGCCTGGGTTTGGTCCCTGGTCAGGGAACTGGATCCCACATGCTGCAACTAAGAGTTTGTATGTATGCCACACTGAGACCTGGTACAGCCAAATAAATAAATATTGGAAAATGGAAAGGCAGAATAGTGAGGGAGAGGCAATGAAGAAGTAAAGTAGAAAGGGTCTTCAGTCTTGCAAAACATCTCTGGGAAGGGCCAGCCTTTGGAAGGGGTGTGTTAATCTCTTCTTTTTTGCTTCCATTCACAGGTGGGCACCATCAGATTATCTCTCTATGAGCTGAACAAGCTAAAGGCAAAGGAGAAAAAGAAACATATATCCATTTGAATGCAGAGTTCTGAAAAATAGCAAAGAGAGATAAGAAAGCCATCTTAATGATCAATGCAAAGAACTAGAGTAAAACAATAGACTAGAGATCTCGTCAAGAAAATTAAAGATACCAAGGGAGCATTTCATGCAAAGATGGGCACAATAAAGGACAGAAATGGTATGGACCTAACAGAAGCAGAAGATATTAAGAAGAGGTGGCAAGAATACACAGAAGAACTGTACAAAAAGTCTTAATGACCCAGATAACCATGATGATGTGATCATTCACCTAGAGCCAGATATCCTGGAGTGAGAAGTCAAGTGGGCTTTGGGAAGCATCACTATGAACAAAGCTAGTGGATGTGATGGAATTCTAGCAGAGCTATTTCAAATCCTAAAAGATGATGCTGTGAAAGTGCTGCACTTTGGAAAACTCAGCAGTGGCCACAGGACTAGCAAGGGTCAGTTTTCATTCCAATACAAAAGAAAGGCAATGCCAAAGTATGTTCAAACTACCACATAACTGCGTGCATTTCACACACTAGCAAAGTAATGCTCAAAATTCTCCAAGCCAGGTTTCAACAGTACATGAACCATGAACTTCCAGATGTTCCAGCTGGATTTAGAAAAGCCAGAGGAACCAGAGATCAAATTGCCAACATCCACTGGATAATCAGAAAAGCAAGAGAGTTCCAGAAAAACATCCACTTCTGCTTTATTGACTATGCCAAAGCCTTTAACTGTGTGGATCACAATAAACTGTGGAAAATTCTTCAAGAGGTGGGAATAGCAGACCACCTGACCTGCTTCCTGAGAAATCTATATGCCAGTTAAGAAGCAACAGTTAGAACGGGACATGGATCAATGGACTGGTTCCAAAACAGGAAGGGAGTACACCAAAGCTGTATACTGTCATCCTGCTTATTTAGCTTATATGCAGAGTACATCATGTGAAATGCCAGGCTGGATGAAGTGCAAGCTGGAATCAAGATTGCCTGAAGAGACCCCGACCCTGCCGCCAGCAAGCAGGAAGAGGAGCTGACGTGCCAGAGATAGCCGTGGGGAGCCGAAGAAGTCATCCTACATGGTTGCCCACTTTCTCTCCTGAGGTGTCAGGAAGGAGGGGGCCACCCGTGTCCCCAACAGGGGCCTGCTGGAGCCTGGGGGCCTCCAACCTTGGAGCTCAGAGGTAAGGAGGTGCTGACAGGAGCTCAGCAAGATGCTCCCCCACCCCTCAGACTCCCTTCCCATCCTCCTGTTTTTCCTCCTCCCCAGTATCCCAGTGGTGCCTCACCCCGCCCCCATTTCCAGCACCTGAGTGGGACTTCTTGTCCTCTCCCCGCCATGTAGCCTTGTCCAGGGGTGAACAAGACAGCACCAGCTGGTCGCTGTGGAGAGCTGGCCTGTGTGATGCAGTCAGTGGCTGGTGACAGACCCCCGGACTGCTGGGGACCTGCGTGGGTGTGAGGAGGAGGTGCCTGCAGCTGGCGGCAGTCCCCTGTGCCAGTACTTCTTTGAAACCCGCTGCAAGGCTGCCAGCACTGAGGAAGGTGGCCCTGGTGGGGGGTGGAGGAGGCTGCCAGGATGTGGGCCGGAGGCACTGGGTGTCTAAGTGTAAAGCCAAGCATTCCTATGTGTGGGCATTGACCACTGATGCTTAGGGCCGGCTGGCGATGGATTTGAATTGATACCGCCAGTGTCTGCATGCTCCTAAGCTGAACTGGCCAGCCCTGAGACCCATGCCCTGGAACTGGGCAGATAGAGGAAGAAGGAGCTGGATGCTGAAAGACCTTAGGAGTGACCTGGCTGCTCTGGGCCTCAGTCTAGGAACTTGTCAAGTGGTCACAAAAATCACTGAGAGTTCATTCTGGGCAAGACAGATGGTGAAACTAAATGGGGTTTTGAAGGATGGATAGGAGTTATCCTGGATGAACTTGAAGGTAAAAATGATGATGATAATGATGATGATGATCACCCCCCCAAAAAAAAGAAGATTGCCGAAAGAAATATCAATAACCTCAGAAATACAAATGACACCACCTTTATGGCAGAAAGAGCCTTTTGATGAAAGTGAAAGAGGAGAGTGAAAAAGCTGGCTTAAAACTCAACATTCAAGAAACAAAGATCATGGCATCCTGTCCTATCACATCATGGCAAATAGATGGGGAAACAATGGAAACAGTGGCAGACTTTATTTTCTGGAGCTCCAAAATCACTGCAGATGTGACTGCAGCCATAAAATTAAAAGACGCTTGCTCCTTGGAAAAAAATCTATGATCAACCTAGACAGCATATTAAAAAGCAGAAATATTACTTTGCCAGCAAAGGTCCATCTAGTCAAAGCTACAGTTTTTCCAGTAGTCATGTATGGATGTGAGAGTTGGACCATAAAGAAAGCTGAATGCCAAAGAACTGATGCTTTTGAACTGTGATGCTGGAGAAGACTTAAGAGTCCCTTGGGCTGCAAGGAGATTCAACCAGTCATTTCTAAAAGAAATCAGTCCTGAATATTCATTGGAAGGGCTGATGCTGAAGCTGAAGCTCCGATACTTTGGCCACCTGATATGTAGAACTGACTCATTGGGAAAGACCCTGATGCTGGGAAAGATTGTGGGCAGGAGGAGAAGGAGATGACAGAGGATGGGATGGTTAGATGGCAACACCAACCTGATGGACATGAGTTTGAGCAAGCTCCGGGAGTTGGTGATGGACAGGGAAGCTTGGTGTGCTGCAGTCCATGCGGTCACAGAGAGTCAGCCACCACTGACCAGTTGAACTGAACTGAAGTGGTGACTTCATTTAATCATAATTGTTACTGAACTCAGGTTCAATGGTTCACCAGTTGAAAGCCAATATTTGAGAGACAAGTGCTGGTTAGAAAGGAAAGTTTGCTTTATTCAGGAGGTCAGCAACCTTTGGAGAAGGTGGACTACTATGCAAGAACCAACTCAAAGATTCTGTTTGACCAGTAAAGTTTTTAAAGGAAGGGAGGGAAAGCTTATCATAGTAATCATTTGGAAAGGGGGGTGAGAGTCTTTCTTAGCTTCCACTGTGTGCAGACTCTCTACTGATTGGCTGGTAAGGAGGGAGCAAGGCAGTGTTCCAGGAATTGTGTACTCAGTCTGAAGTCATCATCCTCCAGCTGGTTGGGGACTTTAGTTCCTGCAGAGGAACTCAGAGATATTGTTGTATATGTCACCTGAGTAGAAACCAGGCGCTCTTTTATCACTGCCCTATAGTTTCTTGACCAGCTAGACAGGTCCACCCCTGGGTACAGTGATGGGAGATTCATTCTCTGTGGACTGAAACTCCAAGATGAGAATAGCAGGGCATTGCAGAGAAGAGCCTAGGCCTTGCCCAGACCACATATTTCTCATTCTCGAAGTCAGGACTATGCATGTCCTTGGAGATCAAAAAGGGCGTGATGCTAACTGACGCCAGACTACCCATAGGCCTCTGGCAGTAGAATCCATCTTGGCTAAGAGATGCACGCACACATATGGGTGGATCCTGAGATATACCAAATATGGACTCTGAGCCAGGCAAATCAAAATGATAGGCCCAAGAAAAACCAGAGTGATGCCCCACAAAAGTGATTTAATCTACCACAAGGACAAGACTCAGGGACTTTCTCTCTGAGTTCACCTGCCGGGGTCCAGCCTCGGCAGGGTCCGGGGGTCTTGAGGGATGGGTGGCGTCGGCGGAAGAAGAACTGAGCTGACTCGATGTGTGGTGATGGAGCAGTCTCTCATTTATTGTTGTTGGTTTACAGTTTTTATACCCAAGAAACACACCCAT